>WBNH01010117.1:27584-85227 GCA_013401255.1 Urocolius indicus
CAGTTTAGCAACTGCATAGCAACTTTTTCCCCTTCTCAAATACATTATTCACAGAGGTGTTACCTCCATCACTAGAAGGCCAGGCCTGGGTGAGCTGTGAGTCCAACTTAGAATTGACTGGCCCCAGCCCTATCAGCTACAAGGGTTGCTTCTGGCAGCTCTTTGTTTAAAGAAGTCACCCCTGTAGCCTCCCTGCTGCCAAACCATGTTCTAGATAAAGCCACTACAGGGCTGGACTCTGCAGACTCCAGAAACCCTTGTGCCAGTAGAGCAGGGAACAGTTTGAGAGAATTAGGGAGTACAGCGTGGTATCTTTGTGGACATCATAACTGTGCCTGGGCCATTCACTGTTTGTTCCCTTACATATTTAGTCTTTATGCTGAGATATATTTCCATGTCTCATTTTCTCTTACAGCAGAGAAGGTTTTATCCCTTTCAGTCATTCTTCTGGCTTTCATGTCCCACTGCTCGTTTCTGGCTCCTTGGATACGCAGCCATGTCTGACACTAAATTAGTGAGGAATTCAGATTGAAAGCATATCTCTTTCAGTCATTTGGTAGAGACAAAGAGTTTCAGTGGTTTTCACTGATGCTGATGGTGAATGGAAGCTTGCTGACTACAGAAGATAGAGAAATTATCCCATTTCTTATGGAGGTGCTGTGTTGGATAAGAATTTTCTGCCCCTTGAGAAGACACGTTATTTCCTGCCTGACCTGGCCTTCAGCAGCCTTTAATAAAATCACAATTGCAATGGAGGTGGTGTCTCCAGTCAGGTTAGGATCACTGTGCAGCAGCAGGTCTAGTGGATGTGCCCTTTCAGCAAAAAGGCCAGTAGCATCCTGGTCAGAACTGGGAGAAGTGTCGGGGGAGGAGATCCTGCCTCTCTGCTGAGCACTGGTGAAGTGCATTTGGAGTACGGGATCCAGTTCTGACCTGCTCCAGTACAAGAGGAGACATGAACATAGTGAAAATAGTCCAGCAAAGAGCCACAAAGAGGATTAAAGGCCTGGACCATCTCTGGTACGAAAAGAGACTGAGAGGAACTGATCATCCTGGAGATTAATTAGACTCGGGGAATCTTATCAATGTATATAAATATCTGATGGAGGGGTTGATGAAGATGGAACCAGTCTCTTCTCAGTGGTGCCCTGTGGCAGGACTAGAGGCAAAAAGCACAAGTTGAAACACAGGATATTCCATTTAAACAGAAGTTTTTTACTGTGAGGGTGACTGAGCATTTGCCCAGAGAGGTTATGGAGTCGCAATTGTTGGAGATGTTCAAGACTCATTAGGCAAAGTCTGGAGCAACCTGCTACAGTTGAGCCTGCTTTGGGCAGGAGTTTGGACTAGGTGATCTCCAGAGGTGCCTTCCAGTCTTACCCTCTCTGATTATGCAGAGTGCCACAAGTATTTCTTGAAAATGTCTATTTCAGGTCTCACATTTATCTTCCTTTGAGTTGTGAGCTGAAAACACCACTAGACCAGCTGTTCTGCTTTCTACAGAGAAGGATGTACTTGTTTTGGTTGTGATCAATACAGAGATGTTTGGTGGGAGGTTACTACTATTTCAGTTTGTGTAGCCATATGAGACCTATGCTGAACCCTCAAGGATAACCAACCTGCATGTTTATTTTTGTGGTACTTTATGGGGCATGACCAAATCATTTGTCTCCATCAATAATGAGTTTCAAAACACTCAGTAGAGGGAAACCTCTACACTTGTAGGGATTTTGGGAACCTGAGGTGCTGCATGTTCATTTGTTGATTGTCACATAGTTGGCTTTGCCCTCTATAATATTTTTGCCTGTGTCCGTATCCATAATACATGTGTGATTGTCAGATTTTTCTCTCTGACCACTTCTCCAGAAACTCCCCTTTATCTTATGCTAAGTAAGCCTATTCTTCAAGAATTCAGATTTGTGTTGTGTACTAGTGAGAAAAGAATTTGTAGTAGATAAAGCAAGGAGATTAAGAGACATCAAGAAGAATGTTTTTCAAGTAGCATGAACAATTTTGTCATAGTTCCCATTGAAGAATATGAATAAGCTTTGGATAGCGAATACTTGAAAAATGTACCCTTAAGTGATATTGACTGATGGGAAAAGACATTTTTAAGTTACTTGTTTGGCATCTTTAAGTTTAACTGGCCTTTTTATTTATCTATTTATACTAATCTATATAATGAAACTGGGTTTTTTTTTTATAATAAATATGAAGCCTTTCATATATGGTGCTCCTGTATCTTTTACCCGTGTTATAAATGCTCAGAAAATGTTCCAAGCTGACTTTTGTGCTTATTTTTGTCATTTCATTTTGGAAAAGTAGTAGCCTGCTTAGTATAGTACATTTTCCCCAACAATTCCTAAGACTTAGTTATGAACTTTAAGCATCTTCATTAATGTTTTTTCCTTTTCTGCTTCTGATAGTGTTTGGAGTGTCATGTTTTATAGAGATCCTCCAATGTTCATGCCCAGAAAGGAAATCCTAAACCAGGAAAAATGTTGAGCTCTGGATTCAGCCTGGAGGCTGGACCAGGGAGAGGTGAGCCTCCGTGCCACCTCTTCTCTGGGAACAGTGACCTAGCTATCATTTTCTGCTGCCAGGCTGAGGTACTGCGGCAATGTCAGGAATTAGGATAGCCATGTCCTAGCACAGGGGCTTTGGCAGACAAACTACAAGCCTGGTTTTAGAGCTGTAAGCACTACATTTTGACTGAGGCTTGCAGGAAGGCACCTGAGGTTAAGCAGGTGGAGTGTTTTGGTGGGGCTTTTTACAGCCATCTGTACTACATTTATACTGGAAGTGAAAAGTGCTTCCATTAGGAAAAATATTTCTACAAGTTGTCTCTGATGCAGGTACAGTGTATGCAGGTGTACAGTTGTGTTAGTCGGACTCACCTCTGATCAGTAATTGTTAAGAACACAAGCCTGGAAGAGCTATCCAGAGATTACTCTATCCTCTTGACAAAAGTGGGCCAGGTATAAACTAGACCTTTGCTCAGAGATAACAGTGTCCCCTGCTTTTAATAACCTTCAGCTCCAGGAATTTCCCCAAAGTGGTTCCAGTACATAACCATCCACAGCTAGAAGTTTTTTCTATATCTAGCTCTTAAAAAAAATTTAAACAAATCAGTTTCTGCTTTTTCTTCTCACATCTGGAAGTCACTATGCACTGCACAGAGCTCCTTTCCTTTCTTCTTCCCTTCTCTGCTGAGATGAAGCCTTGCTATGAGGACTGTGGGGAGGGCAATGGGACTTCTTATCTCTGCCTTTTTCTTCTACAGGGCCAGGGCAAAGAAGGAAAAGCCATGACAAAGTCACCACTGACATTGTGTCTGTTTGTTTTTAATGAGATTTTCTGTGTTGCACTGTGGCTTAAGCTCTGAGCTTTGCCTCCTTCAGTCCTCTTCCCTGGGATATAAATACCCCGATAACCATCACCTCAGGTGTACCTGGGACAGATAACTTACATACTGCATCAGAAAAACATCACATGGGTCCAAGAGTACTGTTTTTACAATGTTGAAGTGTTTTGTTTTGTTTTTTTTTCATGTTTTCCTATTACAATATTTTTAAAGGACTAGTTAAGATTAGGCTAGTCTCTCCAAAAGTTTGTGCACTGCAGTTTGGATCAAAAACCATGATGCCTCTGTGGAGCCGTATACTGCCTGTAGCCTCTGCACCAGTGCTCACTGTGGCAGCATGCAGGTTACCCAGCAGATATCCTCTTGTCAAGATCTGATGCATTAGCACTGCTAGGTGACTTATTCAGAGAAACAGCTATCAAAGTTCTCCATTTTATTGTTTTCCTTGCTGATGTTGCTACTCAGGGTGTGGGACCAGGCGAGACTGGCTGAGATTTTCCACTTTCAAGTCATCATCCTTTGTAGTTGTTGTGGCTGGGAGATTTTTGCTCTCTTATGTACCACTGCTAGGCAGTGGGAGCTGGAAAACACTTCAAAGATGTTAAAAGACGGCACATTTTTTTCATTTAGGATTTCCTGACCTTTTTTTTTGTTCACCATGCTGTCTTCATTCCATTGTGGTGTTTGCTTAACTTTGTTCAGTCTGTAAAAAGAAGAGAAACAAGGAAAGACCCTATCACTATTTGTTATTTTACAAATGAGAATTTCATCAATATTTCAGTAAGTGAGTGAATGGGCTGTAATACACTTTGTTTCAGCTCTTAGAGTGGACAGACTGTTTCCATGAAAATAGCTTTTTCAATGATTAAATGCTATTTCAACAAAACTCAGTTTTTCTTGTGAATTAGTGAACTGAATTAAATAATGTTTGAAATGAAAGAAATTCAAAGGAATTTCTCTTTTTGGAAAGTGTTTTGTTCTGAAAAATTCAATTTAGAATGTTTCAGTTGTCTTTCATGAGGCTTTTTATTTGCATTTCCTTGCATTGTGACATGTTATTAATTTCAGCTGGCATTTCATCAACAAATTTCTACTGTTTCATGTGACACATGAAATAGGAGACACCTCTACCTGGAAAATAAGGAGTCTTTCAGTCAGTATCTCTTTGCTGTTACATACAGAGATTTAAAAGTAAAATAATGAAATGGTTATCTCATTTCATTGGCCTAGGTACAATCATGAATAGTAGTACAGAATATGTAGTATAAATGCCCTAATTTTGTAGCCCACAAACTAGTGAAGATTAAGTGGACTATTTTATCTGAAATGAATTACCAAGTTATTATTGTAAGTGGATTGTATTGGTGAATTATTTGTATATTATTTCAGGATCTGTTAAGTACCCGTGACTACTTTCATGCCTTGAAACAGCATAAATATCTAAAAAGGAGAGAGAAGGTAAAATGTAAAATAGAATTCTAAAAGAAAAGTTTCCAACTGCAATTCTTTCAGATATTCTACTGAAAATATTTTTAAAAATATTGCTTCCAGTCACTGTTATTTTCATCGAACTTAAAATGTAAATCAATTTTGAAATTTCTCCTAAAACAGTAGTACCAACTATTACAAGCTTTATCCAATTCATCCAGAGTGCCTCAGATGGCAAGACTGAGAACATAAGAAATGTGTTTTGTTTAAATGTCTGGGTTTTTTTTCTCATAATTAGTAGTAAGATTCAGGGGTCACTTCATGACTGGAAAGAAGGAGGAACTTGCCTGTGTCTACACGAGCAGTTTTCTTGCATAGTCAGGCTGGGAGAGTGGGTGGATTATTTGGAAGTGTCCCTATTAGGTACCTAAGCTAACTGCATAAAATCATGAGAATAGACGTGGAAGTGATGTCTCTGATGGACGCATGCAGCGTCCTGTGGGACTGGTTCATCTCTGTCTGGTCCAGTCTGGGGACTGTCCCCAGGAGGCCACCCTGATGGTAGACTAAACTTGTGATGGTTTAATTTATCGGCAGAAACCATTGTGTGCAGCACTGGAAACTGCAATGGAAAGGGCATATGTATTGACGTGATAACTTTTTTTACCATTTTTAATTTGAGTTTCTTTTGTGAGGCAAAAATTTAAATTACGGTAATTATTTTTAAATGATAACATTCATTCCATCGTTGGTAGAAGGCTAGTGTATTCTTCAGCTCACTTGGAGGGCTTGTTTAGCAACAAACCTTACTGGTTTAGCAGTTTTTGCATATTTTTAGAAGTGCAGAACGAAAGAAGTCTATAAAAAAGAAGCAAAATAGCCATAAGCAGAAAAGTAAACCCAACGTTATCAGCTCAGCATTGTTTATCTACAGCCAAATCCTCATGAACTTGTATTTGGTATACTTGTACAATGTATGTGTACAATAGTATGTGTAAGACTGCTGCTCCTTGATTAATGGCTTCTTTGAGTGGGACTGAAGTCATTGCTTCCATTACCAGTTTCATCAAAGTAGGCTTCATTGTGGTTTTGCACTGCGCATAGTGCTACCAGATTAATGTGGTTCAGATGCTGAATTTTGAGGCAAGAGGTATTTCTGACCTGAATCATCGGAGGAATTACAAATGCCCAGTGTTTTACCCCTGAAAACTATTTCTGTTTTTTTGTAGTCTAAACATGACCTTTGATATATATGAAGATATAAATGTTTAGGCCATTTTTTTTTCTGTGCCTAATACATGATTTTCTGTAAAATCTGCAAAATAACTTAAGGACACACTCGTCTGAAAATAATTTGTTAGTAGAACAGTGATATGTATTGCAACAGTTGTGATCAGCTGACAAACTACTTTGATTTAGTGTTGCAGAGTGACTCTTTCAGCTCATACCTCCTGCATCTCAGTGGCATAAACATTGCTCGTGTGATATTGTGCAGTCACTTTGTCATGACTGTGAAGGAGAAGTTCAGTCCAAATATGGGCATATTTGCTTTCTGATGGGTTGTATGAAATTCAGATTCTGGCACTCAGTAGCAGCTCTGAATCCCCCATACACACAACAGTAAGTCAGAAGTGGTGACGGCAGAGGACTGTGGGGACCACTGTGCTGCATGAGATATTCCTCTTTGCCCTGCCTTCCATCCTTCCTAAGAAATCACTCTCTGCATGGGGCAGGGCTGGCCTAGGTTTTCCTTCTCCTTTTCCCGTGGTCCCCACCAGAGTGAGCGCTGTGTGCCTGCTTGCCACATAATTGTGTCATGGGGAGGACAGGACACAACAGTGTGATGAGTGGATCGGAATGGTCCTCAAACTGTTGGCTTGAGCACTGAGCATCATCTGAGGCTGCTGCTGATGCCAATGGTGAGTACATCCAGTTCCCAAGCACCTGGTTCTCACCAACTTTTTTGCATTAGGGTAGTCCCCTTATTCCTTGGGAGAATTAAACAAGGAGGATGGAAATGCAGCTCTCTCCAGCTCCTTGCTCCTATTTTCCCTGGTGTAAGTCTGTATTTAGTCCTTCATTGACAATTTATAGGCCAATATAAGTGAGGTCAGTGTTTGGCTCTCTGTGGCTCTTTCATCATCTGCAAACTGGAGATAGTAGAGTTTAGTAGGGCTGGGTGAATAATTCAAAGCATGGCTGCTTATTCAACAGATATTGCCTCTCTGTTTGCAGATAGTCTGCAAATGGATTGCATTTTTTCAAATTTATTTGTTATTCCCAATTATTCACCAAATACTTTCTGCAAATAATTTTATTGGCCTGTAGTACATTTGGAATATGAATTTGAAGTCTGCCTTATATGAGCATTTGTCATTGCTGGTTAAATTTTATTATTTCAGAAACTATGCCTCCTAGCAAACCTGTCTCTTGGAGCCTCCCCAGAAAGTCATAGAGGGATGGCACAAATAGGTTGAGAGTAAATGTTCAGGAGGTATTCTTTTTCCTTTACTGATGCAGGTGTAATATTAATCACAGAATCACAGAATCTTAAGGGTTGAAAGGGACCTTTACAGATCATCTAGTCCAACCCCCCTGCCAGAGCAGGGCCACCTAGAATAGGTCACACAGGAACTCCTCCAGGTGAGTTTTGAATATCTCCAGAGAAGGAGACTCAACAACCCATCTGGGCAGCCTATGCCAGTGCTCCGTCACCCACACAGTGAAGAAATTTTTCCTTGTATTTCTTTGGAACCTCTGGTGTTCCAGTTTATACCCATTGTCCCTTGTCGTATCATTGGATGTCATTGAGAACAGCCTGGTTCCTGACACTCACCCTTTACATATTTGTAAACATTAATGAATCCACCTCACGTGATACTGGATGGATGGAAAGGTGTTTTCCAAATGTGAAATGCTGCTTAAGTAGACAGTGATACCCCAGCCCTAAATTCCCTTCCCCGCCTCTCTTTTTGGTAGCGGGTGTTCTGTAGTGCTGTATGGTTCAGCCGCTACTGAATGCAAGGCAGGAGGTGAGCACAAAAGCTGCCCCTGAACAAAGCAGAGATCCATGAGGCTAAGTCTGCACTAATAAAGAAAATGGGTGAGGGCCAATAGAGAGCAAGTGCCGTGGCAGAGCTGGCTCTTGTCCATATAGCTGAACTTCTATCCTACCCAAAATGTGCTTGTACTGACTTAGGGACATGGTTCATGAGCTGTGGTATCCTCTAAACCATTTGTGGGTTACTTTCCTAGGAGGCTGAGCTTGTCCCACAGATGATACAAGCAGTGTGGATGTCCCTATCTTTGGGCGCTGAGTAGTTCCTAGTATCACAGGAACATATTTGAACACCTACAGGTTCCTCAATGGTATTTCTGGAAGTGCTGGGTAGTTATTTGTTTACTTGAAAATCTGTTTAGAATGTGCTCAGCTCATCCTTGCCCCTTCCCTGGGAGCTGGAGGAGGGGAGTTGCTGGTGATGTTCCTGGAAATGGGCCAGAAGGAGATTGCAGCTCCCCATTTTACTCTATGGGAAACTCATCACCCTGGGAGGAAAATGGGGAATCTGACTGGTGGCTTGTATTTATGGAGTAGGAGCCTGTTGGGGCAAACAGTACTTCTTGTGCATGCTCTCATTAACTCAAGTTAGATCACTGCCGATAATGAGTACAGTTCATGCAGGTGAAGCCCTGTTTCCCCTCCTTAATGTGTAAGTGAAGCACAGTCCTGTCACGGCTACATTAACTTTTTGGGGATGTTATAGTAGTGCATTAGTCTTCAGAATTTCTTACAAGTTGAACTGATAAGCAAGGTCCTTGGGGTGTGCAGAAAATACAAATCTCTGGCATACAATGGGTAGTCCTTTTTTTCTGAAGATGCATTGGTTTTTTATCCCCCACTGTGTTGTTTCAACAATAAAAGGAAGAAAAAAGAGTTCTTGGTGAGGAGCCCAATGCCCACAGTCCTAGTGCAGTCATGTCCAGGAGACAGTTTGCTGAGAATTATTTTAGCTTTGGACATAGAGAGGACAATGAGAAGATAGGTCAGGATCCCTTAAACCTCATTTATGTATTTACCCTTTCATGATTACACTGAGCACTGTCCAGGATTTCTTTTAGCATTGATGAGAATAAATAAAAGGACAGGAAGACAGAGTCATTGGTGTTAACTGGGAGGTGTGTGCCCCAACTGGCCACGCTTGCTTCTTCCAATTAAGAAACATAAACCAAAATGTTATCTAGCAGTGGGAAGATGCAGAGTCTGTGCAAAAGGAACCAGAATATCAGTTCCACTCTTGTTGTAACTACTTGAGTATTGATGCTGATTGATACCATACAGAGTTTGTAGACTTTGTCGTATTAACCCTATCACAGCCAAACCCAGGACAACTGTTAAGTGTTGTATTTAGCTTCAAATCAAATATATATGTGGAAGAGAGAAGTGTAAATCTGATATAGGCTTGCTTCACGTCTAAAAATTACCTTTACTGTAGCTTGTTTTTGCTTGATATTTTGTCTGAACTAGTGGATAAAAGAGGAAAAAAAGGGTTTCCTAAGCCTCTAATTAAAATTTTCATAGGTAAGGGTGTGCAAATAACTAAGTATAGTAAAACTGTCGCCTTGAAAAAAATGGAGTTGCTGTTAAAGTGTATGAATCAGTTCTCTATCGCTGTTCTTTGTTAGGTGGGTTTGGTCTTAAGAGCGTGGATGATGGTGGTTTGGAGAAGTTGTGTTTAAAATCTTGCTTAGGTTACAGAGCAGACATGCTCCTCTGCTGGCCCTTTCTCAGACAATGAATGCATCTGCTAACATGTTACTAGAGACATGGATTTTTTTTTTCAGTAACTGAATTAGTTGTACTGAAATGCCAACCTACGCTGTGAGAAAAGAGGAGATGGATAGGTACTGTGAGACCAGTGAAGCCGTATAAAAATGCCCTTCTCCCACTGCATCTGCTGAGAGATGGGATCACTCATGGCAGCACCAAAAGCATGATGGCAAGAGACTGCTGTAACCTGCATCTGGCGGGAGGCAGACGGGAGCTGAGCATTCCTTTACACTCTTCTTATCAGGCTAAACTTGCTTCTTCCTTAAATCATTTCCCCTCCTCTCCATAGCTATCATGAAGGAATTGAGGTTACTGGTGGTGATAAGGAGACATCTCAGTGGCCTGTGAAGGCAGTCTCTTGGCCAGTACCAAAGCAGCGAAGAGCTGAAGAGTGGACATATTTTGGATTTGATTTGGTTTCCCTCACGCTAGAGTGTTGCTGTTAGATGTGAAGCCTGGCAGGGCAGGCTGAAGGTGTTCATAAGGTGTCCTGAGACGAATCAACAGTACCTTGCCACTGAGAGGGAATGTGTCCCTTTGCTCTCTCTTTCCTGGTATCCCACCACTGCTTTGTAAGACAGAGGTTGAGGGGGAAAATGTCCACCCAAGTCAAATCTGAGTGGTGGGTTGTGTTTGACAGTTTGGATCGAAGTCAACACAGTTTTACTCTTCTTCAAAGCTGTACCTGCCAGGTGACTAAAGGAGAGAACTCTTCTTCAAAGCTGTACCTGCCAGGTGACTAAAGGAGAGATTTTATGTCCTATGGCTTCTTACATAATGCCTCTTTTTTTTTTTTTGAGCAGATAGGCTCGGGCCTCCTCTTGATATACTGCTGGATTCACTGAACTGCACAGCATTCAGTGTGCAATGGAGGATGCCAAAGCAGCATGCAAGCACCATCACGGGATACACGGTAAGTGATGCTCTGTGCTGGTAGCAGAGGACTGCAGTACCCTGCACAGCCTCAGGCTGGGCAAGCAGCAAGATGAGGCAGGGTGGAGAGCTGCTTTCACAGCAAACAGTACCACTGCCTACAACAGCAGCCAGCCTTAAACAGGTTGAGCTGTAACTTTAAGAAACAGGCAGTTCATATTTTAGAAGCAAGCTATGATGGGAATTTGGGTTGAATGCCAAGGACTTGCAGTGGATATCGATTGCTTTTCTGTTGTGGTTTTCATGCAAGGGTCTCAGTGCTTTCTGCAGCTGATAAAACAGTAGAGTAGATGAGGTCGATATTATGCTGTGCAAGCAGAGAGATGCATAGGGATTTCAGGGCCACTTGGATTGTTTGACTTACACTTTCAACCTGAGGATTGCTTTAGCAGGAACAGCTCTTTCAAATTTCGCCTCAAACCTTCCCAGACTGGCAGCAGGTACAGGGGAAGGAGAGTTTCACAGTGTCTCTTCCACTGATAGATACTGTACTACATAGCATCTCTGGGAGCCCAGACACAGCCTTAAATCTCAAAAGAGGCTTTGTTTTACTTCTCTCTATCCCAGTGGTGAATTTCCCTTAGGTTGATTTTTTCATTTTTACCCAGAAATTTTATAAGGGAGGGTCTGATGCCCTCCAAGCCTCTGCCACAGTATCTTCTGCCTATTGGGCAAAACAGAATGACTAGTCTGAAATTGGGTTCTGTGTTTTAGTGTGCAAACAGTAATCTGCCACTCATTCATTTTTGTTAGATATTGCCTCAACAAGTATTCCGTGACAATGAAATTCAGTCCCAAAGTGGAAGTTAGTCAGTGGGGAATTAGCACCAAAGATGTGGGATGCTGACTGGATTTTGTTGATTTTCTCTTAAGCAAAAAACAAATAGCAGTTGTTTTTGTTAGCATTTTCTGTGTAAAGATTTGAAATTTCCAGAAAATAAAAAAAGATCAAAAATTCAGTTTTATGTAGAAGGATGGGAAGCAAAAATCTCCCAATTACCTTTATTATTAATATACACTAAAAGAGTGAGAAAATTCCCTGCAATAGGTATATCTGGTACACATGCCACTTCATCCCATGGTCTTGTAAATTACACTAATGCTGCCCACGTGCAGGGTTGTTTTTACTCTTAAAAAATTGTCAAAAAGCATTTACTGTCACCAGAACCTACCCCAGACAGACTCTGCGTGTAGCTGGGTCCATTATTACATGTGAAGAGAGAGGTGCAGTAAGTGGTTTTTCTATAGATTATGATATTTTTTAAACATTTGCAGTACTTTATAGTCTGAAATCATGAATAGTTTTCACCATTCATGCAGTAGATCAAGCATCTGAACCCCAGTTTATTTTTAAGTCTTGAAAGCATGTGTGACATGATAGTGAAACCAAAGACAAAGAACATTGGTAGTGCTGTATCCAGACTCTTCACTTCTTGTAAGCTTTCGACCTCCCAGCACCTCAGGATCTCCGTGCACAGGAAAGCACTGTCTCCCTGGCTTGTTAGTCTTCCGTACATAGCAGAAGACATGGAAGGGTATTTATGATACAGCAGTTTTTACAATGGCGTAATTGGGTAATGTCAATAGCTTCCTTCTATGAAGTAAAATGTCTAACTTGTGTATTGACCAATCTCACAAATGTTTAGCTGTCTGTGCTGACCGTGGCCAATGGATGTACAACCAAAATTCTCAGTTCAAGTCTGCCCTGAAAGCCAGGCTGTGTTTCATGTCAGTTCAGCATATACACTGTAAAAAGATGGCATTTAGTCATACTCACAACTTCTAGCAAATACTGGGGGAATGTCAAAGTGCATTAGCTTTTCTTGCTGTTGAAAAGGTAGAAGATTGTAGGCTCAGGTGCTGCCTATAAGTGTGGTAACAATGCACCTATTTCTAAGTTATTTTGAAGCATTGAGTCATTGCTTTAACTGGCTTGACTATATCTTCTCGCCAAGGTCTTTTACTCAGAGGTTGAAGGTGACAAGGCAGTTAAACAGCTCTCACATGATGTTCCCCTGAGTTTGGATATGCTAAGCATGGTAAGTATTTTCCTCACCAGTCACAGCACTGGAGTAGAGATTGCAAGTGGGAACTTGTGGCTGTCTACTTGTTACTGGTTTGTGAATTATGCTGAGGATCCAAGCTTCAGATCTGCTCTGGATATTGATCAAAATTAAATTACAATGTTCTTCTGTGATCCAGTCATTGTGATACACTTCTGCTTCTTGTTTTCTATCTAATTTGTCATGTAAAACTATTAGGACTTACTTCCATCTTCTTGGTACTGACTGACCTTTGATGTCTATTAAAATAGAACTTTCAATTTTTAATATCCGTTTTCTGTGCACTTCTACACATGGAAGGGCAATTGTATGACCCTGTGCACAATCAGAGTTACAGTATAATTGCAGTGTCTGACACAGGTTAAGTGTGTGAGTTAAAGGACATAGGAGTTTTCAGTGTATTTTGGTCTCTGTGTAAGGATAGAATTTAAATAGAATTAAACTTTAAATATGGAATTAAGTGAAACTTTAAATATGCTTTAGTAGCATATCTGCAAGTCCACCTAGAAAATTCCCTCAACTTCTGAGGCCTTTTTTTTTGTTCTTGAAAGCGCTACTTTTCCTTGTCATTTTTTCCCTTTTCCTTTAGGTTTTTTTTTTTCCTTTTATCTCTTCTTTGCTTTCTTACTCTGCTTTATTTCACTGTGCCATTTTCTTTCCTGCTACCCTTTTTCTGTCCAATTTGTCCTTCCTTTTCCATTCATGAATGAATGCCATGGTTGATCAATTAGGGCTGAGATGAAAGCAACTCATCTGTGCTTCTGTGTGGTTTTAATTCTGCCTGCTTTTAAAGGATATTCTCAAAACATGCTGGTTCTTCCTCAGTGCAGAGAAGCTTCTATTTGAGTTCAACAAGGCAGGAACAGAGATTTTCCATCTGCTTCTGCGGCAGAAAGGAAGGAGTGTTGCAGGCGAGTGCTCTGAGGAGAGCACTTTTCATACCACACTCTGCAAAGAGCAGTCTGTCCAGGAGACAGCAATGTTACCAGCACAGGAATCAAAGGCTTATGTGTATGCACAGAGGAGCTTTGCAGGCTTTCACATCTTTATTTGCCGTTCCTTCTTCACAATTCATCTTTTTCCCTCCTTTTCTTAAATCTCATCTTCATTCTCCTTTATTTCCTCACCACTCTTCCTTCAGCCTCCCTGCTTGAAATTCAATGAAATGTGTTTGCTGGTATTTTCTGATCCCTGCTGGGCAGTTCTTAGAAACCTTCCCCGTAAGAAGTGTGAGTGAGGGGAATGCTCATATTTTTTGCAGTTTTCTGGCACTCTGGTTGTCAGTTCTGACTCCTGCAGGTTGCTGGGGTCACAGCAAATGAAAGAGTCCCATTGCCATTATATATTATTTTATTATTTATTAATTATTTTATCCCTTCTAATCATGCTAACCAAGATCAAACAACACATTGTTCTTTATCTTAATCCTGACAGCAGTAATTCTTACTCACTGAGACAACAATCTGTGTGCCAATACTCACTTAGATGAATAACAAACAGCCACATAAACTACTATTTGCTGCAGCACTGACATTGTCTTAATTTCCTGATCCATTATTTATATGCTTTTGCCATCACCTTTTAGTGTTTTTCTTCATTAACAAGTCCTATTTTGCTTTTTCCCAGGGTCAACTTGAAGGACAAGCAATTTTTGTAAGTATTACTTCACATGAAACTTGGTTGCAGCTGTGATTTAAACTGAAATGTAATGTTTCTGATCTGGTCTTTCTGCAGATTCACACACAAAGGTTGATCTCAAATGTTGATTTTATTTAGCAAGTGTATAGGATCTTTTGTAATAAAAATGAAGCAAATAGTAGCTAAAGCTCAAAATCCAGAGGTGAAGAAGATGGACACATGCAGGTACAACAGCTCCCTTTCTAGTAATGGACAGACTTTTCTCTCAGCCATCAAATGTATTTAATGGATATCTTGTTTTGCTGGAGTAAATTTCTGTAAAAAAAAAAAAAAAGCTGTGTCTAGGCAATGAGAACTTAGAGAGGACAGTGACAGTTGGGTAGTCAGACACACAGTGACATGGAAGAACAATGTTTGGCAGTGGATTAGGGAAAATACCGAGCCAGTCCAGTAAGAGCCGAAGAGGAGGAGTATGGGAAGAGGCCAGCCATGGAACGCCTAGGAGGAAGGAGTGGGAGACTAACAACTAGTATAAAAAAAGTTTGAAAGAAATACCAGCCCTCTTAAGAGCTTTGCAGCTGGTGAATTATTCAGAGTAATTGTTTCCAGTCCTGTACTTAGTCCAGTCTACTTCCTATGAGCAGTAAACAGATTTGGTTTATTGTGAGCGGGAGGGCAAGTAGGAGGTGCTTGTGTTTGGGCAGGTTAAGGGCAGCAGTTTCAGTGTCTAACTGAAATCCCTAATGTCAACAGCCTCTTGCAAACTTTCTTTGTTTTTTTTTTCCTGAGCGCTATTCTAGGAATGGAGAAATCCCTCAAAGTTGGTGGATCTTGCATGGCTTTCATGGTCTGCATTGAGGGAAGTTTGGTTGGATTGTGGAAGACAGTTGTCTGGATGAGACCTCAGGATGTGCTTGGACCAGGACTGTCTGGTTCAGTTGAGCAGAGGCTGAATTACAATGTTTCAGAATTGCGGTTCCATGCTGGGCCCTTTTTTAATTGCATGATAAAAATAGCAATTCTGAGGAGTATTTGTAGAGAAGTATGACTGACTGGGATTAATCAGCTCCCAGCTGTCATTAATCCTCAGGAAGTGGTGTTCTGGCTGAAATGCTTTCTGTTGTAGTCACATCAAACTCAAAAGAAATCTGCAATAGTTTTGTGGTTAAGCCTGCATAGTACATGTTTCCATCACTAAGCCTCCTGTTCTGGTTCTGGATATGACCCTGCTGCTTTCTCAGAGGCTTCTCTGGGTGTGTGAGAGGGTCGTAGCAGGAGCTGAACTGCATTGCCTCTGCATGCATCTGTGTGTGTGTGTGTGTGTGTGTGTGTGAGTGTGTGTGTGTGTGTGTGTGTGTGTGAGTGTGTTTGTATGTGTGTGTGTGCCTGCGCCTGTGCATTAGCAAAGTGGATAGTGTGTTATAGCTCATATCATATAGCTCATATCATCTTATAACAGAGAACATGCAAGTGAGAGAGGCCAGGAAAAGTGTGGATGCAGTACAATTTAATAAGGCAGTTGTTCTTCAGGAAGTTGAGCTTAATTTTTTTTTTTTTTTTTAAAAAAAAGGCAAGAAAGATTGGTAGACATTAAAGATGGGAGATTTTAGGCAGGCACAGAGCCACGTAGAGCAGTGGTGCTTCCTATCAAATCACCAATCACACCAGTACAAAAGGGGCGGTGACTAGCTGAGACTGATAGCATAGGGAAGGAGCTGTCTCATTAGACCTGGATCGGTTTCTGCAGCTGCACCATGATTCAGGGTTTGATTTTTTTCTTTTTTTTTTTTTTTTTTAATTAAAACAAAGCAGAAAATGGAAAATAATTTTTAATCCTGGTTTCTGTGAGGCAGCTTACGGTACAGCCTCATGAACAGTTTGAATGCACTTGAAGGGAGGGCAAGCTGTGTGGCATGGCAGGGCGGCATATTTGGTTTCTACGTACACCTGACTCCTCTACCGCAGTCACAGAAAAGGCATCATGTTGCCTTACCTCATTCAAGGATATGAGGTCATAAGGAAAGTATCAGCTGTCATTTTGCAGGGTTTGTTGTGTAAGACAAGAAATTGAGGCTGGTGTCTACTAAAGCCTCAACATCAATGTAATGTCCAGTTTGGGGCACCATGCTTCAAAATATAGGGACAATCTGACTGGTAGGAAAGATTCCTTCAAAAAATGATGGGGAGCTCACTGTTCCATATAGTATCTAAATACCTTATCTGTGTGGTATTGTGTCTCTTCCAGGATGGAGGGAACTCGGGTTTTAGATCCGTCTCCTAAATACAAGCAAAAAAAAAGATATGAAACACATAATTCCAGGCTCCTGGACAGAGGGTTACAAGAAAATGTGCTTCTTCTTCACAATCTCATTTGAAATTATTCTGGTGTGAGGTGGGTTCCCTGAGACTACCATGGGTCAGGGTAGCTTGACGATGTCCGAATCTTTACCTATTCAATTACATCTTAATCCTAGAAGATCAGAAGATACTTATCTCAAAGATACTCAGTGTATGCCCAGCCGCTATTGCCAGAAGAAAGAGGCAGGCAGCCATGTGTATAAGGCGAGAAAGTACCTTGCTGACATGTTCAACATGTTGAGCTGGGTACACATGTTGAACTTAAATACTTAAGTAGATATTAGGACTTTGATCTTGATTGATCTTGCAGTTAATGAGATTAGTTCTATTTAGTTTATTGTAGACTTGAGTCTGGAGGTAATAATAGGAGGCAAGTACATCAATATCGTAATCTGCAGAGGACGAATTCCTGAATAATGTGAAAGCAGTAAAACACTTAATGAAGGATCGTTTCTTATAAGAATGAGTGTAATAAAGAAAGATGCTGACAGGAACAAATGTATATGATGTAATTAGAGACAGACAGAATGTTTTGCATTGAGGATGGAATGGCAGGAGCAGGATCATCAATATTGTCATGGCGAGGAGGTGCAGCTTTCAGCAACTGGCTTTTCAGATCATGTTTTGAAAGACCTCAATAACTTCAGCTGTGAGACTGAAAGACCCAGATAAATCTTTCATTGTGAGTGTTCTTGCTGACTCTCCCTGGGCAGTTACTTTTCTAGCATTGTTATAATTTCTCTCAGATGAATTGTAATCATTCAAGCAGATCAAGGACGAATGATCGAAAAACAGATAACGGTCAGGTGGTCCGTGTTAATAAGAAGTCAGTGATGGAACTCCAAACCGTGGCTAGAGAAATAACAGATGGCAGGGTGTGGATGAACAATATTGTCGTAATAATACAAGTTCCCCAGCAAATAGAGAGGGAGAGTTTGTTGAAAAGACTGTCATAAGGAAATGTAGCAGTCCATAGAATTTTGAGATTGTTTACTATTTTACTGCAACTGGAAGTACAGATTTAAAATCTGTTCCAGCATGAAGACAAAGGAGATCTCTGAATTTTTTACATGCACTGTGAATAACATTTTTAATATCAGAGAATGAAAAATAAAAGTCTCTTTAAACCAATTTTTTATAAGTGCTTCTTTTTTTATACAACAAAACTGTCTGTGATATAGAATCTGTTATTTCTATTTACTTGTATATGATATCAAATCCTCTACAAATAGGCTGTGAGTAAAGAACACTGAATTTCTATACACACATACACATGCTCCAGTAAAGACCAGATCCAAATGTCTGAAACTGATCCTTGCTATATGTGCCAGACAGTGTTAAAATGCAATTTTTTTTTTAACATTTGCTAATTTCTGGGAGATTAGAGCAAGCCTCTCTGAACAGCAGTACAAGCTCTTCACACGGAGGTTTGCATCTCTTGCCTTACAGTAGTTGTCTGTGGGTTAATCTTTCTGTGTTTATGGCTGAAGGAATAAGGAATCGGGGAAATGCTTGCTTCAGGTCAAGGCTAATAGCTGGGTTAGGAAAATTTTGAGAGGCAATGGGAGTGGTCACTGCTGTGTGAGAAATTAAAGATCATCAATTCACAGTGCTGCAGCTTGCTTTGTTCTCAGGAGCTTCTGTGGACTCTGGATTTAAAAAAAAACCCAAAACGCTAAAGCTAAAAGAAAAGAAAATGCACCAGACTGATAGTGAATGCCAAACAATTGGCTCAAGGTAGGGAATAGTATGTGCCTTTGACTTCATGGACAGCAAATGAAAATGATCTGCAGCCTTGTGAATAACGGGTCCAGGTCATCCCTGTGGATTCCCCAGGGGCGAAGCTGCAGCTTGAGAGGAAACACGTGGTGCTGTTTGTGTTTGTTGCTGCTGGGCTGGGCTGGGCTGATGATAATCCTCTTAGGAGGTTACGTGGAAAATGCCGCATAGGATCCCTGACTCCCATCTTACAGCACTGCCTCCAGTTCCATGGAGGAGTTTTCACAATGTTTGTGTCTTATCTTCCCTTGACTCTGGTAGGAAGTTGTTATCGGTGATCTAAAGCCAGGTACTCTGCACCGTGTGAGTGTTGGAGCGTACAGCTGGGCCGGGAAAGGACGACCCAGCATGCCCAGAGATGTGACGACCTTATCCCAAGGTACCGCTGCGTACATCACTTTGTGTTGCAAAGCTGGCATGACACACGTCAGTAACACAGCAGGTCCTTCGCACCTAGATCTCTGTCATGTGCAGTATTGGCATATTTTGTTTTTATTTTTCCTCAGCTGTGGGGTTTCAAAGGGGCAACAGGTGAGGGGAGGCACCTATGAATTTGATTCCCAAGTTTTTGGATGTTGGGGTTTTTATGTGTGTTAGTCTGACCACTTTTCTCATGCTATTCTTCTGGCTTAGATAAGTGCATGCCCCCTGCACCTCCCTATCAGCCCCAGATCATCGTGGTTTCTGACTCAGAAGTTGCATTGTCCTGGAAGCCTGGAGTGAGTGAAGGAAGTTCTCCCATCCAGTACTATACAGTGGAGTTTATCAGGCAAGTTTGCCAGTGGAATTTGAATCTCACTGATTGTGCACTACAGTTTTTTTTTCACCTAAACTGCACGATTAAACTGCATATAGATTCTTCTCATGATTTATTTACTTACTGTGTATAGGACAATTTTACACTGTGCATAGTTTTTTTTTTTTCTTATAATGTGTGTTACATTACTGTGAAAATTTAAAATGGGAAATAATCAAAGTTGTTATAAAATCACCAATAATCTGTATCTTCTGTATGAAGAACGCAAGGTCTAATTTGATTGGTTCTCTCTAATAAAGACCTGAGTACCTGAAGTTTTAAGTGTCTCCAGTCATCAGATACTGTTAAATCACTCTGAGAAAAGTGTGGCAGAGCGGGAATACCCTGGGCTGCTGTGGGAAATAAGCTGGGGTTTGCAGCTTGGAATGTGGGGCAGTTTTACCCAACAAAAAGTCTTTTGGGTCTTGAGCTTGCAGGACTCAGGCTTGCCTTGCTATCCTAATGCTGATCAAGTCTACATGAATTGTTGGCCTGTTTAAATTTTTTGGGGGTAGATAGGGTGTTGGTGCTTTTTTTGTCTTCTTTTATGTTGAACTGTAAAATTTACAGTAACATAACTGAACTGTGAAAAGTTGCCAATCAAGTTGCTTGTATAAGGAGCATACGAAGGGTCAGAAGGAGCTGGTTGTATCTGCATGAACAAACAAGTATTCATACCTGACTCTTCATATGCTTGTGTAAGCTAATATCTGCATACAAAGCTACTTATTTTCACTTGCTTGGCTCTATATTTACCCTTAACTTAATGCAAAATTCAGCCTTCAGAAGTGTAATCCTTTGGGTGAATACTTGATGACAGGATTTAGCTGAGGTTCCTGAACAAGGAGAGAGAATTGCTTCTTTAACAACTCTGAGCTGTAAAGGTCAAAAAAATCATTCTTCAGAAAATTTTAATTTTTTTAAAAAAAATGTTGTTGTTAAAAGAGAGAGAAGGAACTGTTGGTTTTTCATGGCCAATGTATGTTTACAATCTGGAATATATTGATATAAGGGAAAAAAAATCCCCAGGCTGAAAGCCTGCTTGAGAACTGAAGTTGCACTTTGTGTTTGAATCAAAATATCCCATTTGTAGTGGGAAGCCATCCAATGTTCATTGCACTGGGAGGTGGGACATGGGGGCTGAAGATACATTATGGTCATCATGCAAACTCTTCTGTAGCATTAACATAAAATTTATCCAGTACCCATTTTCCTAACACAATCATTATCTGAGTCTTTCCGTCTTTCCCACATTGCTTCTCTCATTTGTTCAGTGGATGAGGAAGGGATTTTGTTTGGTTCCAGCTGACTGCACTTCTATTGCCTCTGTTTTTGCCAGAGAGTGGAGCCTGCAGGTTTATATACATCTCTTCATAGCATCAGGGGCCTGCTAATGGAAGAAGTGGGCACCCTTGACTGTTTTTGTTCAGCCAGGGAGTGGAAAGCTGCCTTCACTGTTTAAGTTGAAAGATGCGAATAATTGAAATTTCAGTGTTTTGTTGGTTTTAGACTTTGGGAAGGAATTTGCTAACAGCACAATGTTATGATTACAACTGTTTAGTTTGAGGTTTAAAGCTAAACTGGATTTGTATTTGTTAATTTGGGGATTATGCTCTCCTAGACTTGGAAGCTTGATTATATATGTTTGGAGAAAGTTCAATGAGCCATACGCCTTAATGGCAGTTGGAGGTAAAGATTTAACTTTAAGTTTCATCATCTTTTGCTGCATATAGTTTTAGTTACTATAAAATTTATTAACATGAGTGAAAACTGTTAAATAAAACTGATGTAAACCAAAACCAAAACAGTTCAAGTAAATTTAGAGTTAAGTTCTCTTGTGTCAAAGAAATACAATATTATCCCATGCTTTTGAAAAATTAATGACTTTCTTATGCAAATCTGTGATTTCTCTTGCATGCAAAACAAACTTCTAAAAATTGACATTATTTAAATTGTTTCAGTTCCCTTAAAACTAACTTAATGACTTAACCCTAGATAAATGATGCTAGAAAACTGAAATGAGGCAAAATTACTTGTTAAAATGGCTTAGCTGAGATACTGGGGATTAAAACCTCATGAAAATACAAGAATTGTTCACACATACTAGAATCTAATCAGAACCAGAGCTAACCTGCAGCCTATTTTGGCTCAGGGTGTAAATTTGGCCTTTGTTTAGGCCTTTGCATGGATTTCCTGTTGGTTCACTATAGGCAGTGGAAGACTGCAGGCTGTTTCAGATGCAGGATGAGCTCTGCTCTGTTGTTGACTATAGGAGGATGCTAAGGAGACCACAATCTCAACTTGGAAAAATGCTAAAAATCAAGAGAGTGAATGTAGATCTTGCTGCTTATTGCACAGTTCATGTGGAATGCATTCAAGAACACATTAAACCCAGAATAACCAATGGTGTCTGTGGAAGCCTGCAAGCTCAGTGTAAATAGTTTGTTGGCTTATGCTGAGAAATATTTTTTGACAAATGGCATGAAAGCCTCTCAAGTGGGACCATGGACTTAAACATACTGGTTTGGCTGTTTTTCTTAAAGATGCTATCAAAAAATAAAGTCTAAAAGAATATTTTCACTTGAATACTCCAAATCCTTGAATTTTTAATCTGTTGACTGCCTACTCATTCTTTTAAACTTGGGGACTGACTTTTCCAAATTCTGATAGACAGCTAACATCTACAAAATCACAAGCGTTTCAGTAGCATATGCCCTAAAAGGATTAGGTCACTTTCTTCTCCATCTCTTTGGTATGCAGATGGAGTCAACAGCTCTCAATATTTATCTCAACCTATAGGAGACATTTTCCAGTATCTTGGTAGTGACATGAAAGTTCTTCTGTCATGAGCTAGGCAGGTTCTACTGATGAAGCCAGGTAGTTTTATCTATATACAGATGTTAGGGTGGAGCAGATTCAGCATAGCATTATGGGCAAAATGTTTTATCAGTTTAGAAGCCTTCCACCCAAACAAAGGTATATACCAGAATCCATTCAGTGTTGAACAACAGTCACTGTGCTGAACTAGGCAGTCATATTTGCTTTTGTTTGAGAAGAACCCAAAACACATCTGATCAGGGAGACATCACCTCCCTAATGCCCAGCAAAAATACCTTTAATATTGTTTCCTGACTAATGCACAAAACCGATACATGTACCTCAGCATTTACCTCATTGTTTGTGAGAACTGAACCCTTGAAAAGGTAATTAATAAAGAAAGTGGAGTGGAAGATTTGGAAATTAGAGAGGAGATGCACTAACAACGTTGGACAGTCTCAGAGGAATATTTAACAAAAAAATGGGATTAGAAATTTATCTACTTTTCCTTTCCTGAGAGTGGGTATATTTTGCAGACACATTGGTTGATATATTTTGTAGAATGTATCACAGTAAAGCTAAGTAATAAAAATTACTAAAAATAAAATCATAAAGCGTATTATTTTCTACAATAAGTATTTTTCATAGCAAATAAGATATTGTACTTGTCACCATAGTTATTATTCTCAGGAATATGGAAAAAAAAGATAGAGATTAATTTGCCACTTGAGTACAAGCAAGGCACAAAAGAACAATCAAAAATCTTATAAAACTTGGGTTATTAGCACGTGCTTTACTCTGTTGGATCATTACCAGGTGATTTTAAGAATCAGTTTAAATGAGTGTAAAATTCCTGTTCTTGGTATCAGAAAGATTTCCTTTCTTAAGTTGAGTTAGTCCTGAGATGACAACATAAAGCAATAATCTCAATGTTTTGGGTACGTTTGGGGCAGAATTCTGCCCTTTGCTTATATTCATCCAGTCTTATTGACCTTACCCTTATGTTTATCATCTTAAAAACACTCTTGACATTGTCACTGGACAGATTCGTGCTCTGTGTCATTTCTGCATTGGAGATGCAACTTCCAAGAGCAGAAACAGCCCATGGAAGTTAGGTCTGATTTCCCTGTACGCAGATACATCATCCAGGACAGCCCTGTGAAGTCTTGGCTGGAAACAGAGGGACTTGTGCCTGTCTGGGGAATGTAGTGCTGCAGAAGAAGAAAAAGTGGCATTGAAATGAGCCCTTCCAATGTAGAAGTTGACACAAACTGAGATTTAACACAAAAAAAGGACCACAGAGACAAACAGTTTTCAATAAAATGCTCCCATCTTAGAAAACACGGGAGCTGTCTGTCTCTGGGTGTAGTCATCAGCTGAGTTTGTTGTGTTCTTTTCCCCATCTGTTTGCCATTTTTTCATCTTGTACTGATTTGTTTGCACAGGGAATGTTCTTGGAGGAGTGGCAAAGGTCAAGTGATAAATCTCCCTCTTTCCCTCTGCTTCGCTGCAGATGCTTACATGTTTGCAGTTATCTCATTATTCGCTTCTACAGATGAAAGTTTTGTGAGAGACAGTCAGCAAAGTTGAAGGCTATAGCCTACAGTTTGTGTGATCTCCTAAATCTTCGTAAGTTGCGATACCTCTTACAGAGCCCTTCATAAGAGGTGTGTGTTTCCATTTGTGTGTAGACACTGGCAGAGTCTGTTGCAAAGAGACTGTGAGACGGCTCTTGAGCAAGTGGGAATTCCTTGGACCAGAATTAGAGCCAAAAAAAGACGTATACGTGAGAACTGAAAACACCACTAAGCAAGCACGTGGAAGGAAGCGATGTTAACAGCTTTTATTTGGAAAACACTATAACATTTTCATTTTGGGCCAAGCATCAAAAGGGAAGCAAAGAAGTAGCCAAAATAAATGCCCTTCTGTCTACCAGGAAATGGTGGTGGAGGGTGGCTTAAGATGGTCTGTTTAGCTGTCATTACCTTGTGCATTTGTCTGATTTTATTTTTAGCGAGACAATGAAATATTCACATCCTGTGTGGCATTGCGTACAGGAGCCAGGCAGCTTGGAGCTGCTGTGTTGCCACTGTGTTTGTCCTGCTGGCACTAAAATCATGAAGCCTCAGTGATCAATAAATCTTGTATTGAATGTTAAAACAAAACCTACATTAACTTTGGCATTTCCTTCCAGCTGCAAATAAACAAATACAAAATGCCTGCCTTGTGCTGTAATTTTGATGGGAAGACTGTTGGAGACATTTGCAGCTAGTCCTATGTAAACATTGGTAGATTCAGGGATCACTTGGAGGTTATTTCCTGTAATAAATATCACATAGACATCTTAGAAAAGAAAGTAATTTCTGTTCCTATTTTACTTTTGTAGGCATCAATTTGAATATTTTGTTTGGCCTGGACTTAACATTTACATTTTTATTTTGTTTGTATTTGTTTATCTTCTCGTTCCATTCTCTCTTTGATAAGAAGAGATCACTTTTAGAGAGAGTGCAAATGCTGTGAAAGCATCAGAATACTCTCTCAAAGTATTTAGAACAGTCCTCCCATTTCCAATGTTATTCTGCATATGAACTTAAAACATTTGAGACCAAACTGCTATGTGGATGGTTGTACTGATTTCAGATGGACTAAAACAGCCCTTGCAGTGAGCATTTATTGCAGCTGGCATCCAGTATGCATCAGGAGTTAACCAGACATTGTCCAAAGGCAAAATCCACATATATAGAGATTGTCTACATTATTTTTGTATTTTGATGTTTGGGTTTTTTTCTGAAGATTTTTAATCAAGATTCTCCAGTGTAGCTAGGATAACCTAATTGCCTGGGAGATCAAGTGTTAGATTCTCATCCTGCTAATGCTTTTATATGTTTGAAGGGAATTGGTGGCATTAGAGCAGAAATTCTTAAAAATAAGTCAGGATCTTTACCTCTATTGCAAAGTTTTGTTTCATACAGCCAAACAGAGGGCTGGGAACTGCAGGTAATAGGTCTACACTTGCAAACTCTGATCTCCAGATCCATGGAAATGAGTGAACTTGATTTTTCTAACTATCCTCTAAACAAACTCCTTGACTTTATTAGCAAAATCTGAATATTGGGTCTGTATCACTGTGCAATTTTGACATCACAGACCTTGAAGCTTGGTAATGTTTGCACAATCTTACCCCTTAAGAGTGAAGGATCTTGGTGATCCTTTAGGAGGCTCATATCTCATTTATTTTCCAGGAAAGTTTAAAGAGAATTAATTTATAAAGATGGCTTTAATTATTTATGATCCTGGCTTTGTTTGATCCTGAAGGCCAGACCTTGACAGCAATTGGACGGAGATAAGAGAGCAGATCCAGATGGAGTCCATGGTTCTCAAAGGACTTCTCCCAAACACCAAGTACCAGTTTGCTGTCAGAGCAGCAAACTCCTTTGGATCCAGCCCTGCCAGTGCTCCAAGTGACATCATCCGAACATTCAGTAAGTAGAACCACCTTTTTCTAACTAAAGCTATCTGTAAATTAAGTGTATCTGGCGTAGCCTGTGGAGGACTAATGGTGGAAAGAGTCATTCTCCAAGCAGTCTCCTCCACTCTGGTACCTCAGTGCTCTCAGTTTTCAGCAACCTGTGAAAGTCAAGCCACAAACAAAGGCAGAAGCCCTCTTGTGCCATTTCTTTGTGCTGGAGGTCACTAACAGACATATTTGGGTGGCTGCTACTGACTTTTGTGCTGGCTTCATGTAGAACTGAACAGTGAATATCATGGGGAAAAATGAGTCAAGTCTATTGTTGTTCTTTTTTTTCTGCACTTTCAAACTCAACCTTGTATATTACATTTGTAATTTAAACAACTCAGAAAGACCAAGGCAAATCTATACTCTTTTCTGAGGAGTAAGGCTCTTAAACTGGTAAGCACAATCCTGAAAATAGTAATGTACAGAAATAAGCGTCCGTTTTTGATCAGAGGCTGCATAACAAAAATATTACATGAAAATGCATTCATACATACTTGAATAATCACAACTTATTACTATATTCGGATTTGTTTATCAATGTTGGCCATGCACATAGCAATAAGATCCTTCACACATCTGCTGATAGCATTCCTCAGGATGTAACCCATTGTCACTGCTAATGTATCTGTGGGCAGATTTTGAGGTGCTCTTTTTCCTCACGAACTCACATCATAGCTGTATGTGAGAATCCAAACTAAGCCAACAAAGCAGGTTACAAAATCTACAGATCATTTGTCTTGCACAGCAAAAAACCTAGTATCGCAAAGACAGCTGGTGCAGGAAGCAGAGGTGAGCTGGCAGAGTGTGGGGATTAACTGAGCTATATCCTTAATGTGCCAGACTTTTTATTGTGTTTAAAAGGTCTCAGTACTTTCAAGTTCTAGTTTTGAAGGCATTTATAGGAGAAGAATACAAGAAAATGTCTTAATATAAATTTTTCTTGATAATAATTAATTATAACAATAAATTACTATGTATTATCATATAATTATATTAATAATTTAATGCATTTTTATATCATGTAGTATGTATTTATTAAATGCTGTTGTGTATCATAATAATAATATAATAATTATATTCACTCTAAAAGAGAAAAACAAAACAGACATTTTTTTCCTTTCTCAACTCCACATTCAATTCCAAATCATCTTAGTTAACTGGCAGAAAATGAGCAGCTGATACTAGGACTGCAGGAAGAATTTACATGCTACAGAAATGTGGACCATGTCCTTAGTGATGCACAAATTTAACCTGTGAAGGATTTATTTCTAAATCACCTCCCTATATTAAATGCCCTTGTTTTCCTCTATATGGCAGTTTCCATTCTTTTTCCTGACACAAGTTCAATGCCTTTGCATGAAGTTTGTTATGGATGCTGAAGCAAGTGTTTGAGAAAACCACACAAGTGCAGGATCCTTTAGGATCGGCCCTTGCTGCCACAGGCATCTTTGTGTGTGCCTCAATATCCTGTTCATCTCTCAATGCGACTGTCTACATTCTTTGGTCAGAAATATGTTTAGCTCAGTTAAAAGGGGTATAGCAGTCTTCATGCAGTGCTTATTACTGCAATAAGAGCAGTCTTCATGCAGTGCTTATTACTGCAATACTCTAGGGAAGGCACTTTGCCTTTGGAAACTGCCTTTTCTGCAGAGACTTGCTGAGATAGATTTAAAATGTGGAAGTTTGTCAGTAGAGCTTGGAATCAAATTCATGCCTGGTGTATGTAAACACTGATTTCTGAAAAGGTTCACAGGGAGCGTGAGCTTGGTTCTCTGTGCCTGGATGCAATCTGAAAAGTGAATGAATATATTATGCATATTGCACTGCTGTCTGGACAGGCTCAACTCAAAACTCTATGCCAGTCCCTGGTAGGCATGTAGGTGTCACTGTGGCTGAAAGGTTGTTCTCCTTGCATCAAGGGCCTGGCAAACCATCACGAATGGACAGAGGCTCCCAAAGCCTGAAGCCATGTCATGTGTGCACTTTGCTCCAGCCCCACACTAGGTCATTTGTGTTTTGGGCAAAAGCTGGGTTTTTTGGCAAAGACAAATGTGGTTCCTTTGCCAGTCCGCTCTTAGTTTCTAGGGTGGATTTTGCAAGTAGACTTTAAATAGGGACTATAATTAAGTCTCTATATTAAGTAGACTTAATATAGGGACCATGCATGAAATCCCGTGTTATCTTGTGGGCACCTGTCTTCCCTACAACCAGCTTTTTGCGGAGCAAGGAGTGTTTGAACAATAGGTGACAGAGGTTTCATGCCTTCACAAGTAAATTCTGTGACTTTCTGGAAGCTGGGGTGTAACTGGATATAGCAGCTCTCAGTTGGCTTTAGTTGTGATATATGTAAGAAGCTAGTTTGATGTTAACCAGGTGTACTTGTGCATTAGTAGAAAAGCTAAACTTTTGTTTTGAAAATTGTTCTTCATTAAAGCTATGCATAGCGTGAATATTTATTTTCCCCCAAAACACAAAAAAACTCTGAAGAGTGATTTAAACCATTATCAAGTTTCATGTAGTAAAAAAACCCAAAAGCATGCTATGCCCAAGGACAAACAAGTAAAGCTCACTCCTAGTTCATATTGTGTATCTGCAGGCATCTTCCCCCTTCCAGTAGCCAGAAAGCCAATTGTTCTTTGGCCCAGTTAATCATTCACTTCAGTTGCTCATGTACAAACATTTGGTGGGTTTGAGATCTTCTAGGCCTTGTGATAATCAGCTCAGGCATCTCCCAGTCACTTGACAGTCCTCTGGGGAGGTCTCAGGTACATAGTACTTCTCAGATGGCACTAGATGCCTGACTCAAAGTGCCAGCAGATATGGTCACCTATTGTTGCTGGAAGGGTGTCAGGTGATTGGCATGTCTGAAGTTGAAGCATCTTTGCTGTTCAGGGTACACATTGTAGGAATTACTATCTTCATTATTACCATGGTTCTTTCTCTTATGTAAACAGTGCAACATGCCACAGATATTTGATGCTATTTTCTGACTGCCTGTGTATTCCTCAGAAATACATAAAATACCCTAGGAATCTGGCAGAAGTTCATACAATATCTCTTTCCTTTGTGTTACATTTAGGCCACAGAGTGCTGGCACTAAGGTCCTTAGGGTGTTTGGATTTTAAAAATTTGGCACTTTATGCTTGTATATCCTGCATTTTTATGCCAGTTTTTTAGTAATTAGTCCCTTTCTGATGCTCAACGGAATAACAAACTACCTCAAATGCAGTGAAGCTTCAGGATCCTTGTTGCATTTCCTACAGTAGGCAGGCTGAGACAGAGAAGAGTCCTGCAGACACTAGATCCATGATATTTCGGAGTGTCTTCTGCCCAGCTTTGTCTTACTGTCATGTGTAATACTCATGTTTTGGTTTTAAAAGGTGATTGGCTTTGCAGTTGTAGTGGGTCTGGGATGGTAGCTCTTGCAGTGCTGTGCTTGCTGTTGGTATCAATATTATGACTACCGCTCACGTAACATCAAGGCTGTCCCTCCAGCATTCCTTCCCNTTTATCTTAATCCACGAGACAGTCATCTTATTTTCTCCCCTTCTCTGGCTTGCTGAGGAGGTGGGTGATCAAGTGGTATGGTGGGCGCCTGGCACCTAGCCGGGGCCAAACTACCACAGCAGTACTCTTGACTGCATGGTTTCAGGTCAGCATAAGGAACTATTGTCTTTGTTTTGTTTGCTAAAATATCCCTCTGAAGGGTTACTGACGATATCACCTAAAGTGAGAGACCTCCCAAAGTCCTTGCAAACATGTGGCCTTGATTATAATTCGTTACCCCCTTACCAACTAAAAAATGCATGCATGGTTTACATTACATTAGTCCATTTTCATGAAAGAAAAAGGGCAAGCTTCCCCAAGGGCTCTGATTTGTTTACGATTTGTGGTTTTTCTATTCTTTTTTCCTAGAAGGAAATGATGTTATAAATCAATTCTTGTTGCCTTTCTTAATTACAGATGCAGGTTGTGGGCATTTCACTTGTTTATTGGGCTTTTGATATATCAAATCTTTCAATGCATCATGGACAATTTACTTGAAAACAAAAGATTGCACATATCCAGTTTAGTAATAACAAAATAAACTGTCCCAAAGAATCAAACAAAGTGTCATCACCTGTATCGCTTCAATACCCTTTGTGTCCTGGGGAAACAGATGGGGTTTGCACTGTGCCTGGAAGGTCACCAGCCTTGGGCTTTGCCAGACCAACAGAGGAAGCATCGTTGGTTAAAAATACCCTTCTGCTTGTTCTGCACAGCAAACATGACAGAAGTGGCTGCTTAATCTGGGTACATCTCTTCCTCTGGTCCTGACTCTCACTGCCAGGCTCATACTGAGCAAGGCATTGGCACAGGTGCTTTGATATTCTGCATTATGCTTGAATGTGTCAGCTGAGGCTCATGCACAGGGAAAAGACAGTCCCTTGGGCCCAAACTTTTATGTAAATGGTGATGGTGAAGCCTGGAGATAGCAGAGGGAGAAGGTTTCCACAGAACTGTTTCCTGCAGATGAACAAAGGCTTTACAAAGGCAGTGTTTGTATTTATAGGATCAGGGGCAAAAAGCAAGAGACAGGCCAAGCAATGTGCAGTTCCTCCCTGTGAGTGACTGACAAGAATTAAAATACCCCCATGTATCTTGTTTTTAAATCTGTGAAGTGTCCTGTGTGAAGGCAACCAGTCTGTTAATGCTTCCATTCAATCTGCACAGGTTGCAGTGCCCAGTGGTCTACCTCCTATGTCTCCTGATCATTATTCTAGTACCCACCTAACGGACAAAACAAAAGTTTGTGTAGCTTTTTAAGAAAGATTTCTTTGGTATAACTTAATCCCTGATTATTTGGGAAAAAGCTCTCTAAAGCTTATGACCCCACACAGATTTTCTAATTAGTCATAAAACACGATTATAGGACCTGGTAGAGAGTCTTAAACAGGCTTCATCTCCTTGTACACTGAAACACTGATTTAATGAGATATAGCACTTGTATTAATCTCTGTAGTCATTATTTTGATTTTTGGTTTTTGCAGAGTACCACTGTGCTTACGTGTCTCTGATATGCCACCCATTAAGAAATGATCTCTCCGCCAAAGCAACAGTGTCCTTAAGAGATGGGTTCACATGGATGTTTCTGTACAGACAGTTGTTAGCTTCCTTGCTTTCTGTTTGTTCTGTAGTTTTATTGCATCACTTCACATGTAACTATCATGTCACATCCAGTGAGCAGACACCAAATGTAAGGCAGAGCAGGGAGACTGAGAAGCTGTTGGGTGATCTCTTGATTTCTGTGCGTACTTACCTGTATAAATTCAGGCAGATACAGAAAAGAATACATCCTCCATGACTTCATTGCTCCTGAGTGCATAATGTGTTACTAAAAATGCTTACAGATCAGCAGGTAGTGTAGTGTAGCATATGCTGGCTGAATCTCAGATGGAGCCAGGGAGAAGCAAAAGCTGGGGTCTGGGGCCATGCTAGGAATCTGTGGATATTAGGACCTCTTCTGAAGTTACTCTTCTCCTGGAGGTGGCAAACTTGCATCCTGTGAAGGTCTTTAAAGAAGAGTCTCAGAGCATTCTTTTCTAGCTGTCACAGTAAGCTGTAACTTCTTTAGTCTCTCTTCAGGCTGTATATATTGTACCAGTTCTATAAGAAACCATTTCTGGTTTAAAATAGTGGGTACATTTTGTCTCCCAAGGTCTCCTGTTGGAAAAGTGTGGAACGTTTTGGTCTGCCAGATGAAAGAGGCACACTTTCTGCTTGGGCAACTTCCCATCTCTCCTAAATTACCAGCTCTTATTGCATGGTGACCATTGATGTAGTTTGATGGTAACTCCACTCATATCAGGAAAGTTAACACTTCCATGAAAAGGGCATGGAGTTAAAATCATGGCTGTACATATTAGAAAATAGACATATTTGAATGTGAATTCAAGACCCAACATTTTTCTATATGTGAATATAAAGGTACTTCATTCTTTGTATTCCTTCATTGCTAATTAAACCTGTCTCATTAAATGAATAGAAAGTTTGATTGAGTTTGTGTATAAAGCTTGTTTGAATACAATTAGATTGTTTTCACTAACATATGATTGTGATTTTTTCCTTTATTTTTTCCATCTTACCTTTATAGCTTCTGTTAGTTTTATCCATTAGAAGAACAGAATTAATTCTGAAATACTTTCAAACACACAATATAAAGGCAATAAGTAAAACAGATCTGACTTCCATTGAGCCACAGCTGCTGGAAACTGAGTTAGTGCTGGACTCTGTTCATATAGTTTCTGTTAAACTGCAAGTCATGTTTATAATGCTTATGTTTGAGGTTTTGCACACTAAATTCTTTTGTAGAAATACATGTCTTGTAAAATCACTGTTACCAAAGAAGGACATTCTGATGCATTGATGGATGGAGGAGGTCAAACTTGTAGTTGGACTAGGTGGTCACAGTAGGTCCCTCCCAACCGAACTATTTAATTCTACTTTTGTACTTATACTTGTATTACTTCTACTCCTTTCTACTCCTTTCTACTTCTACTATATTATTCCTCTCCTCTCCTCTCCTCTCCTCTCCTACCTTCATACCCAGAGTAAAGTGATCCTGTGATGGTTAACTTGAGTGACATTGCAAGTGAATAGTAGGACTAAGAGATTTTGCCCACATTTTTATAATACCTATTGTTTTCCATAAGGAATTCAGGATTAGGACACATTCACAAATGTGCAGTCTGTTTCTCTAATAGTAATCCTTTGCCTGTAATTCACAGGCCCTAGCAGAAATAATCTGGATATAGTTTGTCCAGCTGGCCTCATCTTATTACCAGTCATGAAGCTATAAGTTCCCTGCTAAGATTAGGTACTAGAACTCTGTGCTGACTGCTTCTGTTTAATACACAGTTAAATTATATTATTTACAAATTATTAGGTATACATGTTAGTGTGGAAAGGCTAATATGTGTTCTCTAGTGGTGTAGCATGCTATTTTGGCTGCAGTGTATGTTTTTGGCTGTATTTTTTTTTACATATTTTGGCTGTATGTGTATGCTTCATTATCCCTACTCATTTGTCTTTAATTTTTCTGTATCCTGATGTAACAAGTATTGTTACACCATTGATAAGCAACTGCCACAGAGAGCATGGTGGAAGGCCTAATTAGCCAGCCAGGGCATGCACTCATGTCAGGTGCACATATGCTTAATTCCCTAACTGTCTGTCAGGATTTCTGAGTTGCAGTCGCTGCAACAGAGTACACTAAAAAAGATTTAGGCAAATGCTCTTCTGCCTGAATCAGGTCAGTAAGATGTTTTTTTTCTTGTATTCTTTGCCAAAACGAGAGATGAGGGACTCCAGTCAAATGTCTCAAATGGCCCAAAAGTATTGTGCCCACACTGCTTTCTCTCAAAGTCATCTGAGCCTCATTAATTTTCACTGGGTTGTTCAGTGGTGATAGTGAAGCACTCACCACCATCAAGTGGCATTTTCTGGATTGTCAGGTCTCCCTTCTGCAAACAGCCACAGCCCAGCAAGACTTCATGCCTTTGCCTATTGTGATGTGAAGAACCTTTTAACATATAAGAAAATATGGACAGCTTGTGTCTACTAAGATGAACAAGCCCACATTGTTAGCCCCTTCAGAGACTTTGTAAAACAAGGGTTACCTCTGCTGTTTTTAAGTCGTCACAAAATATTTTATGGAAAAGGCAAATGGATGAAGTCTGTTGCTTTAATGGTTGTCAAATGTCTGCCTCCCCTTAACCATTCTGAAATGACAAGTAATGACAGTGACCCTCTTAGTGTTTAAGCTGTCCCCGGCCCCCAGTCCTTCACAGTTTAGTTCAGCACTCCAAAGAGAAGGAGAGGCAGATTATGCACATGAAAAACACATGATGTTTGTGCATGTTTCTTTTTTTGAGGTGCTAAGTTACATTTTAAAAAATAGCCTAAAAACTCTTAGGATGATAATTCCTGGAGCACTGGAGCCAGTGGAGGCAGTTAAAGTCCTAAGCAATGTGCCAGAAAAGCCCTACCTAGATTCATCCCTACTGTAGTTCCAGTTATCTGATCACTGGGAGGGCAGATCCAGGACTCTGTATTTATTAAGGGATAAATTTTTGATCTTAAACCAATTCAGTTATTAAAATAGGTCCACACTTAAGTAATTAAATAATATAAATAATAAATAATAAACAAATCAATAGATTAAAATATGTCCATGCTGAAAAAATGCAGAATCATTCTCTTGGACGAATGATGGATAAAAGTCACTTTGCAATGGGAGACCTGAGCTTCTCCTGCTTTGTTTGTATAGTCACTTAGTTACTAAACAAAGGTCTCTGTTTTGAGTTGCATGTATACTACTTGGACAGTGTCTCCCATCTTCAGGCTGACACTTGAGTTTTCTATACAGGATGAACATTAACACCACTTCAGATTTCTGTGTTGAATCAGGGGTTAGTAAGATCTGAGTTGCTGTGTGTAAAGAAGGAAAAAAAAAGCAGACGAACTGACTATGTATCTTTTTAGGCTTGGAGGAGTTAGGAAGTGGAAGCTATGGGCACCGGTATATCACAGACACAGTGACTGGTGATGATGATGGATTTGATATTGATGACTCAGACTACGACATTTACATAGAAGAGGTAAATTTCAAGATTTCACTTTGGCATTTTGTTTTTCTTTATAATATCAATATTTTAAAGTGTCTGGTCTCATCAGGAAGTTTAGTGTCTGATATTACGTGGTCAAATGTAATGATGTGGTTGTTTCTTCAGTGAGGATGAGTTTGTTGCCTAAGATCTGTACCTTGGAAGGCAGAAGTTTCATTTCCACATAGCATTTTAGGTTTTACTGAATTTGTGTTTCTTCGTTTCCTTTCAGCTCAGACCACTCCCTGCTATCAAAGGAGGCAACAGAAAATTTCTGGTTGAAACTAAGGTCACGCCACATTCTAGTTTCAGGCTCCTGTCACGAGTCCTTATAACCACTTCTGAACCCACTACTTACTCTCCCACCACCACTAGGCCCTCAACCACAGCAAGGGCAAGCACAGCTCAGGCAGTGAGGAGGGGTGGCACGTCTTCTGCTACACGCCTCTTTGATTTCTCCTGCGATGAGGCTATCTGTTCTGCAGACAGTTTTTGCATCAATGACTATGATCGGGGTGGCTCTCGCTGCCACTGCAACTTGGGAAAAGGAGGAGAGACATGTGCAGAAGGTAGGTTTCTGCATGCATGCTGCTGCTGGTTTCTCTTTGTCTGGGGCAAGGAACAGCTTCGCAATGAACCAACCCATGTGTTCTTTGGGATTATCCCTCTGGACTTAATGGATTGGTAAAGACAGCAGCAGCTTCCACATGCCAGTTCAGACATTGGTCCCTTTCCTTCGCATTCCACAGATAGGTGTAAAGTAGTTATTTAATAAAGCTGAATGCAGATCCCATATAAAGATGTACAGGAGAGGTTAATCCTTCTTCCCCCATCTAGGAGTGGAAGAGTGATGGAGCCAGATATGTTGGTAGGCACCCAGGATTGATGGAGTCCAGCCATAGAATCGACAACTTCAGGCAGAAACATTGACTCCCCTTTGACCTTTACCTTTTGCCTGCAACTGAAGTGCCGAACCACTCACATTTCCAGCATGGTCCATGGGATGATACTTACCCTGCAGAAGGGAAATGAGACAAAGAAACCATTGTAACATCATCTCCAGAAGAGGCATTCCCCATGGTCTGCAGGGCAGAAGTTCAGGAGTGGTAGCCCCAGCACTTTTATCAGGCACCTGGGGCAAGGAAGGAACAAAATGTCCTACCCAATTCAGAAGGCATGACCTGAAATCTTGGACAAGGTGAAGAGGTGTGGTTGTCCCAGACTTGCCAGGTGTTGTCTCACCTCTCTGAAGGGCAGCAGAGCCAGGGCAAGAGTCTTGCTCAGCTGAAGGAGGCCATCCTTCTTCCTGTGTCACCTTCCTCTCCTCTCCTCCACAGACCTAATCTCGCCCTTTTGCTCACACTGATGTGGAGCTGATCAACTGGTGACCTAGTCCAGCTCACTTGCCAGGCTACAAGCATGTCACTTCTTATTTTTCTCTTTCTTTCTTCTGGTTTGGTGACCAAGGGGTCAGGTGAATGCCAAAGAAAGTGTCCTCTTGCATATAATGGTGCTGTCCCACTAGTAAGAACGAGCTGATCTGATGATCTGGTCTGCTAAGGCCCTGACACACAGCAGAACATCAGAGACATGTGTTTCTTGTGCTGGCTTGTATGGGACATTTGTGATGCACAGTGTTGTTCACTGGAGGTAGAAACTGAAGAGCGTTTGATCTTCTCCTCCCAGTGCTGGAGTAAAGAGACTTTGTTCTGAAAACAATCTTTGTGACTCAGTCACATGGAACAGCTGCAGATGTGATTTTTGGCCTTGATCAAGTATGAAGAGTGGAGGATTTATTTGAACTGACATAACTGTGTACAACTTGTAGAGTGAATTTGTTAACAGCAGTCGAAAAGGACAATTTTTCACAAGGGATTGTGTTACTCCTTCGTAAGCAGTAGCATCGTGTACTAATATTCCCTTGCACTGAATTTCTCCACAGCAGCCAATATTATTGAATAGTATATTAATCTGAACGAAAGCAGACTTTTCTTTACAATCAACAGCTGCACCGGGCTCTGGTCCATTCAGTTCTGCTTGTGATCAAGGCATGAGTTAATTGTTGTCTGGTGCAATCACATTCAAGCTTATAGCACCAGTTCTCTTCACCTGAGCCAAAAATGTGTTCCTTGCAAACAAAGAGTGTGAGAGCTGTATCCAGATACAAATGCACAGGAAAAACCCACTCAGTATTTAAACAGTAAAGAGGAATAGGATGCCTTGGTCTTTCCTCCTCATTAGACTTAGATCCAGTGCAAAAAATAATAATCAAGGCCTGAAACCATGTTCTGTTCTCAATGCTTCTTAGGAAAAAGAGCTGTAAAGGCAGTAGTGAGACATCTCCCTGATTTTCTGCACTAAAGCCAAGATGGGCTTCATAAGACAACAAACGGTGAGGGTTGATAACACCAGCTGACAAGCAATATGAGAGTTGCAGCCAGAGGCAGAGGGATGCCTGCAGGGACTCTCTTTTCTCCATCACTCACTGTAGCTTCTGCCCTGAACTGACTTAAGGGAAATGCTGGAAGCTACTGAGTTGTTAGGAGCCGTTGAAGGATCCTGCAGATGCTGCACACAGCAGCTATGGAGCAGCAGTGACTAATGCAGCATAGAGTCTGGCCACATTTCCAACATATGTTTTTACAATCCTGAAAGCCTGAAAATTACTTTGTTATCTGCATATTAAATAAAAAAGATTAATATAAAGTTGTTGGGTTCTGTCTTATGTAACAAGGATGAATATCTGGAGAAATTACTACTGAAGCCAGGGATTAAGCTGTTGAGCAATGTTTTGCCCTCAGTATCATGTTTCTTTCCAAGTGCACCAGATCCTTGGGAATAAAGGAATTAGTTGAGAAGGATGATGGGAGGACAAGGCCATAGGTTAAATTATTGTTGACTGCTACTGTATAGCGGTTATCTCAGGAGGAACGCTGCCTTTTATTTTGATCTGATGTTATCTAGTGTTAAATGTGTATTGACTTTCATATGGGAGAAAACGGCTAAATAACATGCTTCTGTCGTTACTTTTCAGATGTTATTATCCAGTATCCTCAGTTCTCTGGGTACTCATACATCACCTTTGAACCACTGAAAAACTCCTATCAGACATTTCAGATTACTGTTGAATTCAGGGTAAGCTTAAGCAATTCCAGGCTCACACAGGAACTTTAAGTTTTGTTTATTCTGATGCTATGGAAAATGGAACAGTAATTTATCTTCATTATAGTTTATAATGTAAATATGGTGAACCTATACATAAGCTTCATCTCTAAAGATGAAAGATGATCTAAAGATCTTTACCTTCAGTGAATGCAAATATGATTGGTAAACCGAGCTGAAGTGTTTGCACCCATTATTGATAAGCAGTGCATGAGAGAATCCCTGGGACTAGTAATACTGGTGTTTCAGACTAGTGGTGGTGTACATTGACAGAGTTATGGGCTACAGTACATCTGGAATTTTTGTGAATTACAGTTTGGAAGTGTCATGAAGGATCTTTCCGTATAAGAAACTCTGATTTTATTGTATTGAACAAAGTATTGTCTAGATTGCCCTGTCTAGATCCAGAGTTCTTGTCTTACCCTGTGGAATTTAAGTAGGCGTTATTTTCCACCACTGAAGTTTGGGATAGTACTAGATAGATAGATAGATAGATAGATAGATAGATACTGGACTACTTAAACTACAGGTCTGAAGTGACAGGGTACATCCCACCTTTATTTGTGTGAATGCACTCTGTGTATTATGGACAGAGCTGGTGGGGCTGCCTGTAGGGAGAGCTTTCAGATTCACCCATGGCCCCACATAAGGCAGACTTGCCAGCCTCATGTGTGGTGATCTAACACTCCTCTGACTGTGTCAGACTCTAGGCCCATATGAAGCAATCCTGTCTGTGTTGATTGTTTGACTTGAAAAGTACCAGGTTAGCTGAGCAGGAAGCAGGATGTGTGTATTCCTGTGCAGTAAGTCCGATGTGTCTACACTTAACAGGCTTACTAGGACATTCTTGCTAGACTTTGTGCTCAGAGGTCTCATGTCTGACAGTAATGCTTTCAGGATTGTTCTTAAGTCTGGGAGTATAGTATTGTAAGTAGATGAGATTTTCTTAAACTGTTTAAGAATTAAGGCAATGCTTTCCTATGTTCTTGAAATGCAGGATTCAAAACTGATCAATCAATTTCGGACTTTGCAAGTCAAAAACTCCATCAGAAAAATGCTGTCCCTTTTCTAGAGAAAAGTCCTCCAGTGCTGTTTGCATTTATTTATTACTATGAGGCTTAAACTGATTTTTCACATTTATGTGATGATTGCAGGCTGAATCAGAAGATGGTTTACTGCTATACTGTGGAGAAAATGAACATGGTCGTGGTGATTTTATGTCACTGGCCATCATCCGACGTAGCCTCCAGTTCAGGTAAAACCTCCACCCTAAATCTGATGTAAAGAGAAGGGGCTTCCCAGGACTGCTGTATGTGATGAATGCTTGCTTCTGCCCCGTGCAATGCACAAAATGAGTAGTAGTGCTTCATTTAACAATTCTTCAATATTTTTTCTCTCATCCTTCTTTAGTGTGTGTACATATGCCCTGTTGAACTCTTCTTACTCAAACCTTGGTATAAAGGCAAAATGTTCAGTTTCCTTCAAGGCCAAGTTTTATTGCTATGTTACCATAAATCCCATTGAGCCACTGCATTTGCTAAGCTTATGCAGTATTGGGCTGCACATAGTCAATGGTTTACTTCACAGAAAAGGGACCTGCAGACAATGTAACAAAATGAAGGATTTATTGCCAACAAGCCACGTGGACCTTCATTTTGTGTCTTGTGTTTGGATGAGAGTTGCAGGTCTTTTAAATGAAAGTAGAGGAGATTTCTTGCAGACTCATAGACATGAAGCATGTGAAAGACTATCTCAAGAACGTCCTTACTTGGGACAGTGAGTGCTTTGAAAGTGGGAATAACATAATGGATGATATGCCTTAGTTGTGTTTCAGTTCACCTGCACTGAATGGCACTCAGAGAAAGTGGCACATTTTGTATGTACTGAGCTCCATGGAGACTCTCCTGGAACCTTGTCAGTCAATACTGAGTTTCATACATAATTGCAGTTATTAATATAGCACTACTTTGCACCAGGGAGCTAGGAAAATTCTCAAGAGAAATTACTATGATAATAGGAGCTCAGATTGTAATACCCTCCATCTTGAAACAAGCTCTGTAACACATTCAGAGTGACCAGAGAATGCAAAATCTTCTCCATGGCAGAAAAAAAACAGTGAAATTTGAAACTTAAATCAGATCATATATAGATGGGCTGTCTAATTTTCCTGAGGTTTGTTAATATGCAACGTGAAAGACAGAGGTTCCCATGAGCAAAAAGGATATTTGGGGTCTAAAAAAGACTTTCAGTTATTTGGTTAATGTTAAGATTGTCGCCTTCCGCTCTCTGTCTCATGCTCCCAGGTTCAACTGTGGCACTGGAGTTGCAGTCATCATCAGTGAAAACAAAATCAAGTTGGGGAACTGGCACAGTGTCACATTGTTCAGAGATGGGATGAGTGGCTGGCTTAAGATGGACAATGATGCTCCAGTGACAGGAAAATCTCAGGTGGGTAATTCTACACCTGCAGAAACTGCATGTTATCCATTCTTGCTCTGCCTTCCTTCTGCTACACTTTGCTGGTCTCAGGTACAGGCTGCTGTTATAAGTTTGGCAGGTTTTACAGCTGCTGTCTCTGATTGCTTTCTTCAAGCCTCAGAGAGCTGCTTTGCTTCCTCAGCCATAAAAATCAGACGTGTGAATGTGTGTATTTTTGTGTATAGCATGCTTATAGCCATGCAAGGTTTCTGTACAGAAGTTAAATTACTTTTGTATCATGGACGTAGATTTAAGCACAGTCGTGGAAATAGACATTCTGCCCTGACTTAAATTAACACCAACAATTTCATATGAGGCCACCAGGATAAAATATCACAGAGGAAGATTCCTGACTTGCTTATCTGTTGACAGGACAGAAAACAGAAGTGAAACTCAGACACTGAAAGAAAAAATGCTGTGTCTTGGGTTCTTATTACCTGGAAATGACAGAGGAAAGTGTTTCAATGTCTATCACATGTTCCTACATGTTACCAATGTTATAAGACCATGCAAAGGGCAAATATGAATCAGGAGTGATACATCCAGTAGGGACTGATGGCATTGTACAGCACTTTGGTAAGATGACATCTAGCTACGTTGGGCTCTGATGGAAGACAGAGGTCAAAAGATCTGTGAGAAATAAAGGTGCAACAAAGGCCTAGTAAGAGAACTGTAGCTCACAGAGTATATTACACAAAGAAATTGACAGTGGACGCTTTCCTAGCTGCAGCTACAGCAGAGAAAAAAGTTGATTGCTCCAGGTGCTGCTCTCCACCAGAATTTGCCGCTTCTGTAGTACTGTTGCTCCAGTGGAGAATCCTCAGACCTTCCTAGTTAGAATGTCCTGGATTAGTGGCAGCAGAGAAGCAATGTTTTCTGACCTGATTAATTTTGACTTGAACAGTCTAGAGAGTACCCACAAGAGAGATGTAGCTTGGCGGACCAAGGTGGGCAGGAACATGAAAGGTGAAATGAGATGACAAGTGGTCTGAGGCAGACTGGAGAGCTGTATCCCCACAGCCCTGGCATAACACCCACCATGATGTCCTGTGGGCATCTGAACTATCTTTAGCCTTAGGGTCCACCTGAATTATTTTTCCCTGCTGAAATTGAGATCCTTTTGATGTGTTTCTGCAGTGAACTGTGCAGTGAATATCCATAGACACAATAACCTTGGTTTGTGTAGCTTGTAAAAATATAGTCTATGGGGATATAATTTATTGTTATAAACACTGTGGAGACAGGGCAAGGAGGAAAAATCCAGAAAGCTTCTAGGCTAAAGGTCAGTGCTGTCAGAAGTACACATTGGTAAAAAATGGTCATGAATAAATGTGAAAATTTTGAGTATTTTCTTCTAAAGGGTAGTGAGGTTTTGGAAGAACCTTTGGGTAGGAGGCAAAAAACATATTCTGATCAATTTATGGAAGGAATTATTATTCCATTGCCCACAGTATGACTGAGGTTGATTCAATGGTCCAAAAAGTTAAGGTTGGAGGTTTTTTTTTGTTCCTTCCTGTGCACTATAGCAGTTCTAATAAACTTGTATGTAGACATTTCTATGGGTAGATAAACACCAAAAAAAGGAAAGAAGGGGAATAAATTTTGCATGGGCAAAGTGTGCAGAACCCTACTGGAGTTGTAATTTTATTGGCTTTTGCCTTATCTTTGTTTTCACTCTTGTTTTTTTTTGTCATTTTATTATCATTCAACTTTAAGTAGTTACTGGGTTCTGTACAAAAGGCAATGTCATATTGCCCTTTGTCACCTGGTGTGGAGAGTTTAGAAGACAAGTTTGGCAAAAGAAAGAATTTCAGTAAAAGATCACAATTGCTCCTGAGAACTTTGTGATTTTAAAGTTTTTTATTGTGCTTTTAATACTGCTTGTTACTGTGATGGATGCTGGTGCAAAAAGTAACATTTAGAATGGTAGACTGATTGGAGGAATGGTTAATGGAAAGGAATTATCAATGAGCAACCTACTTACGTTCTGACGTGATTATTTGTGAAGAAGGAAAAAAAAAAAAAAAGTGGTTATACCCAGTGTGGCTTAATTAGTTATTCTGTGTTATGTCTGCTCTGTATCATGTCATGCTCCGTTTTCCCTTCAGGGCCAATATAGTAAAATTACGTTCCGGACTCCCTTCTATGTTGGTGGTGCCCCCAGCGTGTACTGGTTGGTCAGAGCTACAGGCACCAACCGTGGGTTTCAGGGCTGCGTCCAGTCGCTCAGCACCAACGGAAAGATGATTGATATGAGACCCTGGCCGTTAGGGAAAGCTCTCAGTGGTGCTGATGTCGGTGAGTGTAACGATGTGGGGTTTTTAATCAGCAGTGAACCAGGAGTTACTTTTTTCCCCTATTGAAAAAGGTTGAGCAGCGATCCAGATTTAAAAGGTGGAAGCTGTGGGTTCTGATTTTTGTTATTGTATTTTTCTGTGCCTTAGCATTTTGCTTTTCCTATGTCTTTGCTAGGAAGATTTATCACATTGTGCAAGTAAATGTCACTGTTCAGTATACCAAAACCCCTGGTGGACACAGTTATCCTGCACCATAAATAGTAAAGCGACTTCTCATGGATAAACAGGAAAGTCAGAGTTGCTGATAAAATCACATCTGCACCAATATTTTTGCCAGCATCTCTCAGGGTGCTTCTTTCCTGGTTGTCACAGTCATATCATCAGCAATTAACAGTATGTATCCTGTGTTTGTATTTAAAACAGTATGGACCCAACAAAATAAGTTTTGTCTAAATGCATCATTGCACTTGTCCAAAGCAACACTGGGATCTTTCAAACCCACAGCAGCATTGTGGCCTTTACAGAGGGCTTTTGCCCATTACTGCTGAGTGAGTTAAAAGGCTTACGTATTGACCATCCATTGTTTTCATTTCCAGAGTCACAGTATGTGGTAGATGGTATTTTTAAAAATACTATGGAATAAATTATTTCAAGAGCTTTCTGAACTGCCTTATAAAATTACCATTCACAGATTAAAAGATGGAGGAGGGAAGTTAATTAAGTAGTCCTCTTTCATTTATTCATTTCTATTTCATCTCTGTAATGATCTCTTGAAAAAAAAAAACAGAGGAACAAAATCCTTGCTTTAATGACCTCCCAGTCTAAACAGTTGAAGAGTATGAGTGAACCCAAGTCAGAAGGCAATTGGTAAAGGCAAGAAATAGATTCCATATCACTGAACTCTTCATGGCATGCTTCAGCCACAAAGTGATCTTTCTTCTCTTCTGTAACTGCACATCTGGCATCTTAAGAAGGAAGTGATTAATGAGAAACTTTCTAACAATTACTCTGTATTCTCTAGATACCATGACCAAACTTCTGTGCAATAAAGGGGGGAGAGCAGAGCAGCCTAAGAAGTAGATGCTGAAAGGAATAAGACTTTGGAAGCAGAGAGTAATTTCACAAGAGAGTGACAATCTGTGGAATTTATATAGCTAGATGAAAGCCCTGCTAAAGTCCTCCAAGCTCTAACATATTGCCTTTTGGGTTGCAGCTATCTTCATTCCCATCCATGAATGCTTCACATGCTACTGCATTAACAATCAACATCAATGAAAATAACTGCTGGGTTCTGCCATGTGTGACTCAAAACTGTGTGTTAGAGCCTTACTGTCCTTACATGACTAAGCGCACTTATATGAAGCTGTACTGAGAGAAAGAATCGCAGAATCACAGAATAGTAGGGGTTAGAAGGGACCTTTAGAGATCAGCCAGTCTAACTCCTCTGCCAAAGCAGGTTTACCTAGATCAGGTCACACAGAACTGTATACAGGCAGCTCTTGAAAATCTCCAGAGAAGGAGACTCCACACCTTCCCTGGGCAGCCTGTGCCAGAGCTTCCTCACCCTCACAGGAAAATAGTTTTTCCTTATGTTTAAATGAGACTTTGTGTGTTCCAGCTTTTTTCTATTACTCCTTGTCCTGTCACTGGATACAGCAGAAAAAGGCATGCTCCAGCCTCCTGATACCCACCATTTAGATATTTGTAAATACTAATGAGATCCCTCCTCAATCTCCTCTTCTCTAGACTAAACTGCCCCAGTTCCCACAGCCTTTCCTCATAAGGAAAATGTTCCAGAAGAGCATCTTTCTTTCCAGAAGAAACCGTCTCCTTGTTATTTCATTTGATGTGCCAACATAGTAGAAATGCTTCATAAAAAGCCCATATGCTGATGATACAGATCCCTTTTAGTGCAGACAAGAGAGCTGACTACTTAATTTTAGTTTAAGATTAGTTGATGATGATTAACACCTTCCATGCTTACCATGGCATTAATTTACAGTGAGCAAAGAAGCACTTGCAGTAATTGAAGTTAAAGAAGTCATAGTGCTTGTAAAAAATCTCATGAGATTTCTGTTTTCTGATAAAAGAAACATAACAGCAGGAGCAGATGAAGAGTAATCATGGAAATGATTGAATATTACAACTGTCATGGTTTGTTAGTAAGGGCTGGTTTTTTTTTTTATTTTTAAGGTCTCTTGCTGGTCTGGTACTAAATAAATTGCTAAAAATCAAGTCACCTTGCTAAATCACACAGCATTTGGCAAATTGTGTAAAAATCTAGGCAGAAGAGTAAATTGGATTGCTTAGTAACAAAGATCAGCAGCCACATAAATCTTCTTTGCCAAACTTCACTGATAAATCAATGTTCTGACTTTGTGTTTAGGTGAGTGTAGCAGTGGTATCTGTGACGAGGCTTCCTGCATCAACAGTGGTACCTGTACTGCGAGCAAAGCAGATTCATACATTTGCCTTTGCCCTCTTGGATTTAAAGGTCATCATTGCGAAGAAGGTGAGAGAATGCTGGTCTGGATGTGTTTCTTTAGTTATATTTCTTTGGATGTGTTATTTAGTGTTTAATGTGTTTCCTGCGTAGTGAGGTTGAAGGAGGTCTTACACTATTAAACCAAAAGCAGAGAGTACTTGTTAAAAATCACATAGTGAAACCCTCTCACACCATTCATGTTGGGGCTACATGCAGCTCCTACCTAATTAGTGATTCTCAAATCCCTTTGCTTTTTTAAACTAACTATAATTAAGCATCTCAATCTTACTTTTCAGAAGTTAGAACAAGGTACTACTCCACAGCTGCAAATTAACCCTAAAGAAATGCCCTCTTTTCTCCAAAAACCAGTGTTGACTGTGTATTCTGGAATGTAAAGGACCCAATATCAATTTCCTGGTGAAATCACAGTTACACACACAGAGCCAAAACCATACAGTATTATTTTCTACACTGCAGAGATTTTCATGCCACCACTCATTGTATGCATGCTTGTCACTTTGAAAAACACTGGTGGATTGCTAAAGAGAAGGAACACAAATCTTCGCAATACAAATATATCCCTGGAAAAGAAAGAGATTAAGGAAGGAAGCAGTGTTGGCTAGGATTTAAAAAAAAAAAACAAAACTGAAAGACAACTTTTATGTTGTATTTCGTAATGTTATCTTTTAAGTACTTAACAAAGGGAACTGACACTGGTTGATAGGAGTCAGTCCCTTACCTCTGAGCCTCAAGTGACCTGCTTGTGTGTTCTGGATTTCCAGCACTCACCTTGGCCATACCTCAGTTCAACGAGTCCTTAAGGTCTTTTGCTAGCACACCCTGGCCCTTGGAACCACAGAATTACCTTTCCTTCATGGAGTTTGAGATGACATTTCGCCCAGATTTAGAGACTGGTGTCCTTTTGTACAGCTACGACACAGACAGCAAGGACTTCCTCTCCATTAACATGGTGGCTGGTTACGTGGAGTTCAGGTTCGACTGTGGCTCAGGGACAGCTGTTATCAGGTAAACAGCATTGCTTGTGTGTCTTGAAGAGGAGAGTGGGAGTGGATTGGAAATAGTAATAGCCTATGGTGGGGTATGGGAGCTCATCAGTCTCTAGTGCCCATGTCTTCTAAGGAAGCACAGAAACACTAGAACTGTATTCAAGGGGACAGTATTTTATTCCTGCATAAGTTTAAGTTTCAAAGTTTTATCAATGTTGGTGTGCCACACCACTGTCTTTCTGCAGATACCACTTTTGTTTCTGTATGTTATTACAGAAATTCTCTTCTTGCTGCCATGACATTGTACCATAGCTAATTAGAGGTCTATAAATTTTTACGCATATACCTTCTAGCCTCAGGATTGCATAATATCAGCACTTTTGTGAGCATCCTCTTCTCAGATCTCTTTCAGGCAGTAACAAAAGGCTGGAGGCGTCAAAAGAAAATAAACCTCCAGTTTCCTCCTTTCTTCATAGTGCTGTTTTTTGGGGGCTGATGTTAATGTCCAATTTATGCAAATTAAGCAGTCAAAAATATAAATATTTGGATTGGCCAATTCACCCAGGCTCCCAGACAAAGACAGAACTTCTGAGAATGATTCATCACTTCATAAAATTAGTGTCTAGGACAAGAGCAATGAAATGCCTCAGAAAGGGCTACTGCCTCTCCCTCTGTAACTGAGTGTCAATTCTCTGGGCAGCTGTTCCTGGGCTTTTCTGAAAAGATGTGGGCTGAACAGAGGCAGTGCCTTGCATGTGTCCGAAGAGCCTGCCAGTTTCACCAGGTTGACCTAGTATTTCAGAATAAGCTATAGAAAGCATATGCAAGACATGTACACTGCCTGCAAGTCTTGAGATTATGTTTTCTGTGGATGGACATCAGGAATTTCAGCTATGCTATGATTAGAAGAAAAGTACTGGTTTTCCCTTGAATGAGGACTCAACCAAACAAACCCATTCAGATGACAAAGTCAGAGATGAAATTTAAAGAGAGCAAGTACAAAATGATGTACACCCTAATCATGATGTGACAGTACACTTGGTGCTGTTGGACAGAGAAAGATCCTAAAGTTATCATGGAAGTTTATGTGAAAGCAAAAGCTAACTGCTTACAAACACAGATATGTAAGCACAATGCAGAGAATTATTAAGACTGAAATAAGGAACAATGCCTCTGCAAAAATTCAGAGTGCACTCTGTCTTGAAGACTTGTTGCCATTCAGATCGCTTCATTTGAGAAGAAAAGAGTAGTGTTGATACCCAGCGAAGGGAAAGAAGCAGCTTCTACAAATACAGCAGAGACCTTCAATCTGGAAAGGAAAGAGTTAAATGAAATTATTATAAGGTTTTTAAATTGTGAATTACATGAAGATAAATAGAGAGGGATTATTCTGTATATTTTTTTTTATTTGAAAGAATTAAAAGCATCCCAGTTAAACTGCAGACCAAAAAATAGCAAACGAAGAACATAACACTTTTCCTTTTTTTCAGACAGCACATAAATAAGTTGTGGAAACTAGTTGTCATAGTATGTTACAGAAGTCAGAATTATAAATAGGTTCAACCACTCCCCCAAAATTAGACAGATTTGAAGAACGCTCTATTGAGGGAGATCAAATACAATTATACGGATGCAGCCTGTGACTCAGGAAATTGCTACATGAAGAGTTGCCAAAAGCTGGGAGGATGTATCAAGGGAAGAATCCCTCCATGTTTGCCCTGTTTTTTCCTCTTGCTGAAATGCAGTGGTTGTAGCTACTGACGGAGACCTTTGCCAAAATAGGCCTTCTTACAACAGCTTTCAATCTTTTCCTGATTACACATGTCTAATTCCTGTTGCTGGCAACTGTAAGACATTAAAGTAGACTTTTTTTTCCACCTAAAAAAAAAAAAATCTAACCCTTTAAAACACCTGAGACTAAAGTCTAATGAAAAGGTAAGCTTGTAAAATGTGGCAAGAGTTGCAAGCACATGCCTGGGAGTGAAAAGTGCCCCTTTCTGTTGGGAAGCAGAACAAACAGGAGACCAGCAAGCACCTGTGTCATGTGCATTGGGGAAAAAAGAATTTGGTGAGATAGATGGGTAATTGGTCAGACTCATGAGACCTGTAGGCTTTGTGGAAAGTTATCAAGATGTCCTGTTCAGCTACTTCCTCTAGATAACGTGTGCAACTTGAACTATTATCATCAGCTCTGTTAGTGATTAAATAAGATGAATTCCCGGTTTTTCATGCCTGAGTAGCCCAATATGCACTTAAAAGTCTGCCTTGATCTTTATCATACTGCTCAACCCATGCCTACTCTTTTTCTTACATGGAGATATAACTCAGTATCTCTTTCATCTCTCTATATCTCTATATAACTCTATTGTATCTTTATATAACTCACTGTATCTTTCATAGGACCAGGCTGTTAGATATTGTAGTGTGATCAGAACACAATTACAATCTCTTTATGACTAAGAGAGAGGCAAGCTTATTTATAGCAGCAGCAGTATTAAAGCTGGTGCTGGTGAAGTTTGGGTTCTGCCCCAAGTGTCCTAGGATGGAAGCAACACGGTGTGTGCAGGGAGCTGGGGAGGAAGCAGGGATACCAAGTGAGCGGGCAGATGAGTACCAAACCTGAACTATTTAGCAAGGTGCTTCATGGTGCTCTGGGATTTCCCTGGTATTCACAGAATCAAGGTCTTCCTTGTTTGGTGTATTGTTCAAGGTTCAGTTTACATGGGAAAAAGTAATCCTTAACCCCCACAGCACATGAGAACCAGAAGTGTTTAAATGCCTGCAGAAAGCATTACCAAACTCATGCTGGTGGCAAAAAGCCTGTGAATCCAAGAAATAGCTTGTAGCTCTGAAGTGATGACTCTGCAAGGCTTAGTCATCCCTAATTGTTAGCATTCTGATGACCTCATCTGCAGGGGAGATAAAATCTATGTATTGTCACCTAGTAGACAGCCAAACCTATCTGGATCCTTTATAAGGAACTTCTTCAAGGTGATTGTGTTACCTGTTGATTTACTCAAGGCACTTAAAACCTAAATGCTACTACATTAGAAAAAGGGCAAGTGAATGGCAGTGCTTGATGAATTTTTTTTTAATGGAGGTTTTCTGAACCAAATGTCAAGGTAATATTGCCAACATCATCCAATTAGGTGAAAATGGGCTTTGAGAAAATTTTGGAGGATAAAAACATTTACCACAAAAAAGGTTTCAAAGCTCATGTTGATTGTTCAGAAAAAAAAAGAGAAATTATTATTTTCACATTGTCAAAAGTATATACCTTTTTAAATTAGCATTTGAGTTACTATTGACTCACTGTTTCAAATCCCTTTTTTTTTTTTTTTTTTTTGTAATTTCTTCCTTTGGATATGTATATTTTTTGTTTTTGTTTTTTTTCATTTTTAAATGTAGGTAGCCTGAAAACACAAACCATTATTTCACCCAAAACAATTTTGTAATTTTTCACTGAAAGCTAGAAAGTCTTCAAATGTCCTAAATAACACTGTTTCAGATTCCTCCAGCTTGACCAATGAATCAAACACAAGTTTTCATTGCTCCTGGAGGAAGTGTTGCACAATAATATTCAGGCATAAAATGCAATGTAGTAAAATTACATTTGAAAACAAGAGACAAAGTTCTGTAGAATTTCTGTGGTGGAATGTGGTTTTGCCCTTTATACAGGCATTCATATTAGTGCTGAACTAATAAGGATTGTAAGAACAGCTTTAAAATGCCTCCTTTGAGACTAGTGAGTACTTTGTACAACTGGGGATTATTGTTCCTAGCCCGGATGTCATCACATCATTAGGATCATACTTTAGTTTCTTCCCCTTAAGGTACTGCAGACAGGCTGTGTGTGTGCATGTGTATACATGTCATTGTAAGAGGCTGCATAAATAGAGCTGATAAGCCAACAAAAAGTAGTTCTGTTTTGAAAGAGGATGAGGAATGTGGGACTAGACTGACCATTAAGTGGGAAGCTTTATCTCCAGGCTTAGGTCATTTGAAATGAGGATGTACAGTTGAGACAAAAATTTGTCTTTCTGCATTGTAAATGACTGAGCAAGAAAGTTCACTCAAAGGTAGAAGAAATGCATGTTGATTACAGAAATGTTTAATTTATAAATAAAAATAGAGTGCTTGTTACTTGTTGCAGGAGCTTGCTCTTACTTTCCATTGCTGATGGGGATCAGAAAGTATGTTACTTCCTTATAAGGAAAGAAACACAGCAATTTATTTTTATTTTTTATTTGGAAAAATCATCCCAGAGGACTTGGCTTTTTAACATCACAACCATAACTGAAAATATCAGAAAGGCAAAACCACAAAATACTTGAAATTTTTCTTCCCTTAAAATAGGAGTGAAGAACCTGTCAGCCTGGGTCAATGGCATGAGTTGCGAGTGTCTCGCACAGCGAAGAATGGTATCCTACAAGTGGACAAACAAAAGCCAGTGGAAGGAATGGCAGAGGTGAGCATATGGCATGACTTGTCATGAATATGGCTGTTAAACTATAAAATTATTACATGATAAGATGCACAGACTGCTTTTAAAGCTGTTTTAAGCTCAGAAAAGTGCATGTGTTAGTGAAGCATTTTTTAAGCCCAAATTTGGAAATTTGCAGATGAAGTCTTCCCTCTGAGAGCAGGGTTCCTTGTAAAGGCAACTCAAATCACAACCTTACCTGGTCCTGTCATGTACCTGGACTCACATTTTTGTGTTTGGTCGATACATGTTCTTGAGGTTCTTTTCTTGTTACTGGTTGTGTCTGTGTGTCACAACCTGTGTTGTTCCACAGACTGTGGAACAACATGTACACTACGAAATGAGTCATCTGGAGAAGGATAATACTGAAAATTATGATCACAAAGTCCTGTTTTTACCTGTCTCTGAATATTGTGGTGGAAAGACAGCGCAAAAGAATTGTTTCTTTGTCTTCTTGCAAATGTAGTTTTCAGGACAGAGTAAGGGCTGGAATACTCAGAGAATTATGACTTGCATTTTATTCTTCCCTCACAAAGAGGTCATAGTGAGTCAAGTTTGTAATAAAGTGAAGTTTTGCTTGTACTGAGCAGGGTATTCACTCTAAGTGCTAAAATACGTACAGAGGTACTTTTTTATCCCAAGAATCTGAGGCTAGAACTGCATAGAAAGTGTCCTTTATTCTTTCCTAGTGGAAAGCACGTCCAGAAAACCAGACTCCAGACCCTGTTAGCAGAAGAAGCTGCAAATTTTTCTGCAAACTGAGAAACAATTTAGAGTCTACCCTTAAAAAAAAAATCAAAACCAAAACCAAACATAAATCAAGTGAAATTCCAGTTATCTGTGAAGAAACAAATTGAGTGGAAAACAACCAAATGGAGCAGTCAAGATTTCTTTAGATGGATGTGCCAAAACAAAGATCCCCATTTTTTATTACCCTTAAGTGCTGCAATGCAGCTGCAGAAGGAGGTTATCTGGGAACTACCAACAAAGAAATCACAGGAGCTTCTGCAGGATTGGAATCACACAGTTATCCTGTCCTTACCTGTTAAATGTTTTCCGTTCACTCCACGACTTTAACTAGTTCCGTCAGGGATCCCGAGCAACTGCTATCTAATGCAAACTCATAATTTCGTTTATTTAGCCCTGCAACTTGCTATACATTATCTTTTTAGACATTGGAGACATTGAATGAGTCTCTGTTGCATGGACTTTGCTCTGGTGTTAACTTTATGAACCTCTTTCTGGTTTTAGATTTGTATCAATGTACTGAAGTCATTGCAAATGGAGCTAGGTGTGCAGTCAGAAATCACAGTTGGTCTCATTTCTTCCTTCAGTATTCTCATTTGTAAATACTTAAGATTTTTCAGCTAGTTCTTATTGAGATAAAGCATAATCAATAGGAGTGTCCTACGGTGGCTTTCTTGAGAGAATGGTACAAAGAAATGCAGTTAACTAAAGAAAAGAGGCATTGAAGTAAGCTATAACATCTAACGTAGGCTATCTGAAGATCCAAGTATGGTTCTAGTTATTCTAATGAAATGTTAAATTTGTTGCAGGGGGCTTTCACACAGATAAAGTGCAGCTCTGACATATTCATCGGCGGAGTCCCTAATTATGATGCTGTGAAGAAGAATTCCGGGATTCGCAGGCCATTCAGTGGAAGCATCCAGAAGGTATGTGCCCAGAGAAACGCGCTGAAGCTGCTTATTTCTGTCTCATCCAGTACACAGTTTAGGTGGAAACCTGCCCTCATAGCATTGATATTGCCCGGCCAGCAATGAAGTACCATGACAGTCTCTTGCTCAGTGCCCCTCATCCACCCCCACCTTTATTAGGATGGCAGAGGCCTCAGTGAGATAAGAGGAAGTTAACCAAGGTTGTTGTGGATTGAGACAAGGGCAGGGAGGGCTCGCTACGGTTCTGGGCAAAAGAGACTCCAGTACTCGACTTAGAGAGGAAAGTAGGAAAGTTTATTCTACTACCTACAAGAAACAGAACAGAACAAAAAGCAAAAAGGGAGTAGGATGGTGAGAAAATTACAACCAGCACTTTAAGATCTCCCTCCCCCATCTCCCCTTTCTTCCTGAGTCCAGGTCACTGCTCCCCATATCTCTACCTCCTTCCACCTCAACAGCTCAGGTGAGCAGGGAATAGGAGTCAGTCTCTCACAGATGGGCTCTGCTACTATTCTCTTCTCAGAGGAAGATGACTTTTTGCATTCTTTCCCTGCTCTGATATGGGGTCCCTTCTCTGGGACACAGTCCTTAATGAACTTCTCTGGTGTGCGTTGTTCCCAGCAGCTGCGGCTTCTGCCGATACAGGGTCCCTCACACAGGACGCAGTCCTTGGTGAATATCTCTGGTGTGGATTCTTCACCACAGTTGCAGCTTCTGCAGATACAGAGTCCCTCCCTCGACACACGGCCTCCTCCGGCCATAGTCACTGTCCCTGGCACAGGGTTTTTAACTAAGAGAATTTCTGCCCCTGATGCAAGGTCTTTATTGAAATACAGACAAATCACAGGTTCACCAGTCCTCTCTGTACAGGGGAGTCTCTGCTCCAGCACACCTCAGCCTCTCTTTCCTCACTGACCTTGGAGTCAGCATGGTTGTTTCTCTCACTCTTCCCACTCCTTGCACCATCACCAGCTGAAAACAAAGAAGGGACAGAAGAAGGAAGACACAGGAAGAACCCTCCTCTTCCCGAGTCTTCTTAAAAAGTGATCGTGGAGGCATCTAACTGTCTCAGCCTCAGTAGTGGGTCTGGCTCAGAGCTGGGGAGAGTTTTGAGCAACTTCTTACAGAAGCCATCTTTACAACTCCTTCCCCTTTAGCAGAAAAGGCTTCATGTCAAACCATGACAGGGATCACATTCAGAATGATGCACAAATCTGTGTCACGATGAGAGTCCTCAGAGTGCCCTGCAGTCATATATAAATCAATGAACAGAAGAAATGCTTAAATACTTCAGTATATGCACACTGAGGCAGTGTAAACAATACAGTAATGAGTGAAAAGAAGGTGCAAATTAAAGTGGATCCCAGTCCAGCTAGCATGTTCTTATACTGCGCAGAAGTAGCTCACCTCACTGTGTTCCCCTCTTACGATTTTATGTGGGGCACATGAATGGAGGAGATATTTTTTCATTGTTGGCAGACATTAGGAATGATGTTCCAGGGGGGTTAGCTGTGCATAGGTGCAGTTATCTTCTGGAGAATAAATAGTAAATTCATAAATACTGTTAAGTGATCAAAAGATATTCAAATGGAAGTAACATTTGCTATTCCCTGTCATGGTTAAAATAATTTGAATAAAACTGAAACGTTAGCACTGAATCTTCAGAGTTTTGGCTGAAGGAATTATTGCACCAGATTTACTTTAGCAAATAAAAAACCTCTTAATAATGTGTCTCCTAACAATTGATCAAGAACAGAAAGGTAATTGCAGTTCAATGTAAATGATTTCATCACCTGATCCAACATTTTTCACCATATTTGTCAACTGCCTAGCAGAAAACTGAGGTACTTAAGAAAACTGGGAGAGTGTGTAGTAGTGATGGGGACAGGTCAGTCACATGAATATCATTGGAAAGGTGGCCTTTATGAAATACAGTGCATTTTAGAGTGCAAGATAGGAAGCCTAGGAGCAATGAACATAGGTCACATTCACAAGGTGAGGGATTGTACCCTAGAGCACCAGAGGCACTGATAAGGACAGGGAAATGCTGAGTGTGAAACCTTACTTCTGCAATGGAGTTAGGAAGGTGGATTTGCCTTCTCTGAGGCCTGAATGGGATATGAAGGAAGAGTATTGTTTACATTTTGGCCACTGGGAGCCTACTCATTGACTGTTGTGTTTACACATAGGATTTATGAGAATAGCATAAAAATAAAGCTACAAACATCACTAACTACTAGAAAACATACCATGTGTAGAAAGACCTAAGATCTGAGTCTAGGTTACTCAGATAAGGTAAATAACTGACTTTATTGTGGTCTGCCAGTTCCCGCATGATGGTGGGATTTCTTTGAATACCTGGCTCTGAAATGATGCAGAAAAAGACATGATGAGAAACAATGGCTGGAAGCTGAAGATAAGTTTACAACCAGAAACAAGAGATTGATTTTTAAGAAGAGGGGGCTTGTTAATCTCTGGAACAACATGGCCAGAAGTTTAAAGATGCTGAAAAGGTAGTAGAGTTTTCACTGGGCCATCTTCATGACAGGACTATACATTCTACTAATGTCGATGCTGTTTAGTGCTGCTTCAGCGAGCATACATATGCTTGATACAGCCCTTTTTCACGTGTAGAACCCTCTAAGGTGCATCATCTGAATATGCAGGAGCCAGGTTAACTATTTTCATTCTCACTTGTGGCCTTAAAATCTATTTGTTTGCGAAAACAGAATTCTTTTGATGTAGCTGAGATCAGAAACCACGCCCACATGTAATCTCTCTGCCAAGATATCAACTGAGATTAGACAGGGGTCAGTTTATATTGAAGAATATACATTGCTGACACACTGGAAAAATCACAACATGCAACAATTCTCTTCAGTTTATTTACAAACTGTGTTGTGAAGTCATTAATTGTGTTTTTCATCCATCTTAGTTGGCTTCTTTCATGCAAGATTACGTACTAGAAAGGAATAGAAATTGTGAAAAACAAGCTGTACTGCTCAATATTTCTGTTGTCAACACTCATCTCCTGGGAGGTTTCCTAGTCTCAGAAATGATACTTCTCAGCAGTGCTCATCTAATTTTACTGTCCTAGCTCACCATTCAGCTATTAAGCATTGTGCCAGTGTTCAGACACAGGACTGGTAAATTTACAAGACTGATGAATCTTACACAGCTTCACCCCATATGGACTTTGCCTAAGGATGTGTCACAAAACACAAAAGAAATTAATTTCCAGCAGATCAGGGTGAGCAACAGAATGAGTTGGACCTCTGGACCTGGAAAACAGACATTAAAAGAAATAGGGGTTTTGTCTAGTTCTAAGGGTTTTGTTCCTCTGAAGTCTTTTGGAGAAGTCTTCTGAGTAGCAGTACATATTAGGAATTTGTACATTTTCAGCATGTGTTTTCCTCTCTTTTTTTTTAACACATAGATAATCTTGAATGACCGGACAATTGATCTGAAACAGGATTTCACTTTTGGAGTCAACCTAGCAAATGCTGCCCACCCCTGTGTGAGCTCACCATGTGCAAACGGAGGCACCTGCGTTCCCAAAAAGGACGGCTATGAATGTGACTGTCCCCTGGGCTTTGATGGGAAACATTGCCAAAAAGGTAACAGTGGCTGCAATTCAATCCAGACATATGGAGTCGGTCACAAAAATACGATTTAGCACCTACAACTACTGCTTTACACATCCCTTGAAACAGAAACCGTGGGGGCCAGAGCTCCCTTTGCATCCCTGTATGTTTCGTGTACCCAGGGAAGTATTCATTTTGTTTTTAGGAACACAGTAAATGTTATCCCAGCACAGAGCTGCGATCCTTAGATAGCAGCCTGGTGTCTGGTTGCTTGTGGTGGTCAACACTGAATGCTTCATACACCTCCCTAATTATGCTGTGCTCTACAAAGAGGGAATTCCTGCCAACATCCTCAAGCCAGTGATTATATTATGTCCTGAAGCATGAGCATTGATAACCCTTGTAATTTTATCCTCTCCAGGGCTGTTCTCATATATAGAAAGGTTTAGTCCTGTTTTAGACACTGGCTATTCTGCTGGCAATTTCACCATCTGAACAAACCCTGCCTTAGTATGACAGTGGAGACCACTGAGCAGGAGAACCTGCCCAGCTGCATGTTACTATTCTTTACTCAGAGATGCTGTATCAGTTCGAACTTTAGATTCAGGAAAGTGTTCAGATTACATGGTGTTAAAAAAAATACACTTTGCATTATTGGTGATATTATTATTATCATTATAATTATTAATAATAACAATAATAATGAGTATTATCATTATTATTGTTAATATTATTGTTGATATTATTATTGGTATCATTATTGTTGTTATTATTATTATTGTTGTTATTATTATTATTATTGGTATCTAGCAACAGGTCAAGGGGTAATGGGATGAAGCAAAAACACAAAAAGTTCCATTTAAACATAAGAAAAAACTATTTTACTGTGAGGGTGAGGGAGCACTGGCACAGGCTGCCCAGGGAGGGTGTGGAGTCTCCTTCCTTGAAGGTCTTTAAGACCAGCCTGGACATGTTCCTATGTGACCTGATCTAGGTGGACCTGCTCCTGCAGGGGAGTTGGACTAGATGATCTCTAAATGTCCCTTCCAATCCAGTTACCATTCTATGATTCTGTGATTATTCCACTAGATGGAGATGTTTCCCTATTGTCAGTCTCAATCTTGAAAAATTCCTAAGGGAAAGTTTTGCAATGTACCAGGGAACTCAGTTCAAAAGAGCTGACTGACATTATTGTCTTCACCCACTTCTTCATTTCTCGCAGGCAAAAACTTCAAAGAGAAAAGTACTGGTTTTGGTTAAATGGTGATGACTAGGTCAGCCTTTTCTTCCAAAAAGACAATATCTTAGAACAAAAGTGGTTTATTAAAACACAATGCAAGCAGCCCCTTTGCTTACGTTGTTGTGGTCTAACTAATAACTGGAGCAACGTCATTTATCCTGTCTTCTCTGTGGGAAAGAGGGAGAAGTGTGATGATGGCTTTCTAGGCATGTGCAGGATGCTAAGCTCCTGACTTCAGGATGTATGATTCTGAGTTCTGGAGCATGCACAGGTGCAACTAGGAAGGCTAGAGCCCTTCTAGAATTAAATTTAACCAGGGAAGTTAAGGACAGTCATAAGGCGTTTTTCAAGTACGTCAGCAGCAGAAGGAAGATGAGGGGGAATGTGGACAGCAGAGGACTTGTCCTGGGTGGACAAGAAAGAGGATAAAGGCTTGTTGGGCAAGCTTAAGGCTCATAAGTGAATGAGTCCTGATGAGATGCATCCGAGAGTGCTGAGGGAGCTGGCTGATGTGGTTGCTGAGCTGCTCTCCATCATTTTCAAACAGTCATGGAGGACAGGCGAGGTGCCTGAGGACTGGAGAAAGGCAGTGTCACTCCAGTCTTCAAAAAGGGCAGGAGGGACGATTCAAGAAACTACAGACCAGTCAGCCTCACCTCCATCACTGGAAAGGTGATGGAACAACTCATCCTGAATGTCATTACTAAATATATGAAGGAAAAGATAGTTATCAGGGAGAGTCACTGTGCATTCACCAAGGAGAAATCTTGTCTACACAACCTGATAGCCTTCTGTGAGGGCATAACGGGCTGGCTAGATGAGGAGAGAGCAACGGATGGCATCTGCCTGGACCTCAGCAAGGCTTTTGACACTGTCTCCCATAACATTCCCATCAGAAAGCTCAGTCAGTGTAGACTGGATGAGCGAATGATGAGGTGGATCGAGAGCTGGCTGAATGACAGAGCCCACGGGGTGGTGAGCAACGTCACAGAATCAAGTTGGAGGCCTGTGGCCAGTGTAGTTCCACAGGGATGGGTTCTGGGGCCAGTCTTGTTCAACATCTTC
>WBNH01010117.1:85333-230762 GCA_013401255.1 Urocolius indicus
ATCTTATTAATATTTACAAATATCTAAATGGTGAGTGTCAGGAGGTTGGGGCATCCCTTTTTTTGATGGTATCGGGCAACAGGACAAGGGGTAATGGGATGCAGCTGGAACACAAAAAGTTCCATTTAATTATAAGAAAAAAGTATTTCACTATGAGGGTGAGGGAGTCCTGGCACAGGCTGCCCAGGGAGGGTGTGGAGTCTCCTTCCTTGGAGGTCGTCAAGACCCACCTGGATATGTTCCTGTGTGACCTGATCTAGGTGGACCTGCTTTAGCAGGGTGGTTGGACTAGATGATCTCTAAAAGTACCTTCCAATCCCTACCATTCTTTGATTCTGTGATCTGCAGCAGTGCTGAGGTCTCCGGGGGAGTGAGGGCAAGTGAATGCTCTGCACCTTGGGTGTCTAGTTGCCTGCCCATGCAGTGAGCTCCTGTGCATTGCTTGGGCCACAGCTCCTCTGTTTCTGCCCTGTGCTAAGCCCCAGAGCAATATGTGCAAGCCACCACTCTCCTCCCTGGCCTAACCTCAACAACTTTCCAGGCTTTCAGAGGCAGTCTGAAGAGCCTTGTGCTTCTTATGTGAATCCTGAAGAGCCTGTGTTTCTTCCTATGTGAATCCAACCTTAGTTCATTTTTAAGAATGTCCAAAAGCATGAGTCATCTGTCTTCTGTTCCTGCTACCTGTGTCTGCTGCACAGGTGCCTTTGAAACCTCCTGCACTTGTGCAGCCTCAGCTGCCACCAAAAATCCAAAGTTTTGCTGATTGATTTGTAGAGAGCATGAAGGTCTCTCCTGAACCTCAGTCTTCAGCAGCCTTGGTGAACATGGAGCAGATTTCTCAAAACAATCCTTATCTGAGTCTCTTTGGTAGGATGTAGACCTGGCTAAGGTAGGTGCACGTGTGTGTGTCCTCCTGTTGCAGAATAGGGATTTTGTTAGTGCACTCAGTGGGTATGTGAGAGGCTGAAGGTTCAGTATCCATCTGAACCTTTCTGGTACACTGCTGTAACCCTGTGTCTTAAAAAAAAAAAAAAAGGCTCATGAGAGACTATGCCTCATTATCCAAAATTATACATGCCACTTATGAAACTCAACTTACTTGATGCTGGCTTGAGGTATATGAGATTTTGGTTCATTTCATAATGGATCATTGGCCAAGGGATTCAATATAGTTTCTGCTGACATTGCTAGGTTTTATGTCTCTGTTCAAGCTGTAAGGAGTGTTAAAGGTATTTTTGTAGATAACTGTAAGATGGAATAGAACAGTGAACTGTTGCTTTCCCCTGATTAGAGCTGATTCCTGGGTAAACCATGATGAGCCACTGGGATTTGAAAACTAGGACTAGCAGAAGGGTTTGGTGCTGGTCCTACCTGTCTGCATCCACAGCTGCACTGTTTTGCCCCAGAACAATAAAGAGTACTACCTTAATAGGTGACTATAATTGCTTAGGCAAATGGGAAGCAGAGTTCTCGCATTTGCAGAAAGGTGGGTGTGAAACTAGATGAAAGGAGATTTTTATGCTGCAGAAAAATAAAATTAGAATGTTCTTGTTTTGTTTTGTGCTGACTCACTGCAGAATGTGGAAGTTACTGCCTAAACAGTAAGTACTGCAAATGTAAAAACTGCTCTGTCATTTTGTATCTGTGTCTACTCTAGTAAGCTGGATTTTCATTAAGCCTGGCAAGCTTCTGTCCATAAGCCAAAATATTTTCTGGAATTATATGGTACCTCCTTAAGCCTCATCCTGATGATATCTTAAAGTGCATCCAGAGCACCTGCCAAGTGCAGAGGCTGTAGAGCTGGCCCCTGTATTCACAAAGCAGTGGGGCCAGGCTTAGTGCTTAGTAGGGATAGATGCTATTTCAGACTACTCTGCAGCTCAGAGGTTACTCATGCTTGTTGTGAGAGCTGTGGTGTTTCTCAGACAAATTGTGTTGACCAGGGAGTGAAGGTGTTCAGTCGTATATCCCCTTACTGGCTCTGTTCCGTTCCAGTTGAAAAGATCCTACATGCATCAAGGGTGCTACTAAAATTTACATGTTTTTATACAGTCAAATTCAGTGTAGCAAGTGAAGAGCATACAGAAGAGAAAGCAGAGTAAAATGAAGCTATACAGAGGAAATCAGAGTGCCAGAACAAAGGCAAGGGCTGCTAGATGGCACAGGCACCTTTCCCTGATGAGGGCAAGAGCAACAGGGCTCTAGTGCTGGTGTTAGAAGTGATGGAGGAAGAAGGGCTCCTTCACACTCTGCTGCCATCCACTATGGTCAGAGACTGTCCAGTATAGAAAGCCTCAGACCTGGCAAGCAATGGCTGGCTGAGTGCAAAGCATCTTTTGCAATCTACTGACGATGCTGGCAGGCTTCAGGCTGTGGACCGCCTGTGGTGGTTTTGTTAGACACATTAGGCAGCTTTCCTTATTTCACTATGGATGAAAACAGGCGTTTGTCATTACCTAAAATTCTCAGTCTTGGCACTTAGAGCTAAATTTCATATTGCTGTTGTTGGCTGCCAGGCTACACCAATTGTTGCATATCTTTGTTACAGTGAGCTCTTTAAGCCTAGCTGGCCTTTGCATTGCATAAAGAAAGCAAGCATCTATGCCCTGAAATGCTTGGAATTTGTATGGATGGGATTAACCATGGGTTGAAGCGATCAGTTCTCAGTAAAAAAAAATAGGATGAAGACAGCTATTTTAAGGAATTTCTAAAACTGGCTTATGTTAGTGTTGCAGTCATTTATGAGACATCAGCATCAAAACTCTAGGACTTTCACTCAGAAGGAAATCTGTTCAGGCCAGTAATCAACGCTTACGGAAGGCCATGTATCAGGGATATTTAGTGATTTATACCACATTGAGTTAATTTTGCCAAAGTCTTCACCATATGCAGCTGTACATCAGTTCCAGGTCTGGCTGCAATGTGTGCCACTGTCCCAGCAGCTGTACACCACATCCCAAGGACTGTCCATGTTGAAATGAGAGGTGCTGTGTGTGGGACACTGGTGAGCTCTGAGCAAAGCACCCTCCAAGGCAGCGCTGCAGCATGCACTAACCAAAGGGCTTTGCAGCATCTGCCATACAGCCTTCAGCGTTGTCTTGGTTGCTTTCAATGTGCCTGAAGTGATTAGGGGTACCTTAGATGTCCTCCCTTGGAGATAGCCTTCCCTGCAGATGTGAGCCCCAAGTTAGTAGCAGCCACTCTGTGCAAAGTCAGATACAGAAGAAAAAATGGTGATCTCCCAGGTGGCCGATGCTACCTCCTGGTCCAGCTTTGCAGCTGCAAGAGGCCCCAGCACATGCTCTGCATGTGGTGCTCCCTTGGGAGCTGAGGAGGAGTTTCTTAGGCTAAGGACAAAGAGCGGTTAATGCATACGCTTTGGCAGGAGAGTGGCATGAACCGCATGGAGAATCAAGGAATGCAAGGGATAAAGATAAAAATTGTGATTTCTTTTTTCCCAACATATTTTTTTTTCTGTGCTAGCATTTATGGTTGAGCAATACATTAGGCCCATGACATGAGGGCTGTAAGTAGAGGGACTGACAGCCGTTTACTTCAACTACTGCCTATAGATTTAAGTATAAACTGGCTCTGCCTTTTTGCAAACCACTGTGGGTTCAACTCAGTTCTGTGCCACTGGCAAGTACCTGCCAATGCAAGAGGAAATGAATGAAAGTCTTGTCTCTTTTTCCTTTCCTTTCCATTTCCATGTCAGCTAACTGACACACAAATTTGGCTTTTTATTTACTTTTTAGCCATTACAGAAGCAATTGAAATACCGCAATTTATTGGTCGCAGTTACCTCACATATGATAATCCAGATATCCTCAAAAGGTAATGTATCTCCTGTGAATACAAATATTCTGTTTGTTAACCATTATAATGCTAGGAGCCTTATGTGGGAGGATGTTTTGTATAATGAAATGTTTTAAGCTGTGTTTGCCATATTTCTAAATTTCAGGGGAAACCCTCTCATTTTCTATGCATATGCTTGTGGCTCAGTTTGATATAACATCTGAGCATTTTGCAACATGTAGAGAAATGACATGGACAGTGTTATGTCTGGCATGGAGAAGGACTGCTGTGCACTTTCTGAGAGCAAAGGAAAGATATGCAAAACCTGTATTTGGAAAGAGGCTAAGGATTTTATCTCCTATTTTAGCCTAAATTTCATTCAGCCTCAAACTTCATTTTGTTTGCTCTGTACCTTAGAAGATGCCCAAATTCCAGTCAGTTGTGGATTGTTTCAACAAATTCCTCCATCTACCTTATATCAGCTAAAGAAGGCTTTGCAAATGTCCTTACCTGCAGCTTGGTACGTGTTGCCTATTGGCTTCTGAGGGCACCAAATCTACTGGACGTTCTCGTGTTGGAATTAATTTTGCACTAGGCTTGAGGAGAAAAAGGATTTTTTTTCTCTTATTTGTGTGGAGTAACTGAGTAGCTTTTTTGTTTGTAATTCTGGAAGGACAAGTTCAATTCCCTGACTCTCAAATGCTGGGAATTGGGATGTGAACCAGAGACTCTCACATATCAGCATGTGGGCAAGTTGCAGGATCAGCGGAGAAGAAATACTGCCATCTTTTGTGGGTTTTTTTTGAAAAAAGACTGTCCAAATTTGGTATTTTATTATTCTGTCTGTGTTTTACATTAAATAGGGTATCAGGATCAAGAACGAACGTGTTCATGAGGTTTAAAACCACAATGAAGGAAGGTCTTTTGCTGTGGAGGGGAGACAGTCCCATGCAACGGAACAGTGATTTCATTTCTCTAGGCCTTCAGGAAGGAGCATTAACATTCAGGTAAACATTCTCTCTCCAATTTATATTTCATGCAGTACACTCAGGGCTCAAAGGAGTTGTCACAACACATCCAGTGCACTTGTCCTTTAGTATAGCATGAGACAATTACATCCTCAAGGTGTTATTCAGTGTTAGATTCTGTTGTTGTCTGAGAAATTATGTGAGTTGAAGAGGTAATGTGCTGCAACATGCGTCATTCTCCGTCCCAATTTTTAAAACATCTGTTTTCTAATGTAGTTTTCTAGTAGTCACCTTATGAGGGTATGAGTACTGTCAGTAACTCCTCCCATGCCTCTTGAAGCACTTGCCATCTCAATTAAGCAAAGCAAGATTAGAGTTTGCAGAGAGAGAGAGCAGGGGGTCAAGGAAAAACTGTGGTCACACTCCTGCTCACTGCAGGCTCAGTCTTCACCAGAGAGCACAGATAGGAGAAGGGCCTCTGCCTTCTCAAACCCTCAAACATCCAACCCTGTAACGCAAACTTAGCTGGCACCAGGCTGCCACTGTCCACAGAACCGCTTGTTTAAGAGATAAATAATATTACTGTCAAAAAGCTGAATTTAGTGAGTGCTGGGAAATATTGGGTTGATGTTTCCTCATGATCTCATTTTAGGTTGTGTAAGAAAACCCTTGAAACAGCAACCTATGAATGACATAATTATTCTGGATTTTCTGAGACGTTGTTGATTAAATGACAAAGATTTCGTTAATAATTTCAGTTAATTTGAAGCTATATTTTACTTGACTTACCTGATTGTTGTTTGCTACTGTGGGTGCACAGACAAGTTCTACATTTATATTTAAATTAATTTATTTTAAGCTTTTTTTTCATGATATTTTCTGGGGTTAAATTTGCAAAAAACTCTTAGTTTACTTGTTTTAAAACAAGGAACTCACTCGGCAGAAGTCGTGCATTTTTTGAAACATCTTTGAGAGAGCCTGTCTTTTGAAGATGCATGATAATAAGTGGTCAATCTCTCCTGGTTGTTTTCTAGGCAAGGTTAATTTTTATTAGGGATATAGCTGTTCCTCAGAGATGAAGATGCACAAAGGTTTTAGACAGGAACAACAGATTTTTATTGAATATCTGTATGTTCCACATCCATTTACAAGGATGAACATATCTCTGTGCACTAGAGATACGAACCAAAGGTCTAACACTTAGGTACAATCCTAAACACTTAAATCCTTCTGTAGCTCTTGACCTAGAGTAGTATCTGCATCCTGGGTAGATGGAGATGCTCATTTGAGACTCACATAAACCTCTGGGAAGGAGTCAGATTTAGGGTAACCATTTGGCTCTGGGCAGCTCATAACTGCAAGGTGCTGTTCTCAAGTATCCTAACCCTGGCCAGGCTCTTAATTCCAGGTTCTGTTCTGTTGTGAATTCCTTCTCTTCTGTTGTTAAGAGATTAAGATGTTGACTTTAATCTCTCTAGCTCAGTATAGGCAGAAGGCCAGCAGTGGCTGGCTTAGGCTAATTCATCCTGCTTATTTAGGCATCTGGGCACCCAGTGGCTTATTGTGTTGAAGCATCTGCTTCCGCTTCATGAAGGCTGGCCCAATTTTCTGACCTAGAAATTAAGATGCCTGAGGTGTAAACATGATGGGGACATTACATCTGCTGAGTAGTTTTAGTAGCAGCAAACACAAAGAAATAATCAGAGCTGCAACTGGAGCAGGGAATGTGATTGTTTATCAACATGTTTGTTTATTAGACTTCATCCTTTCTAACATCACAGGTCTCAATCTTCCCTATAATTCAGATGATTTGTAGACCTGCTCTAGGTTACGTGTTTATTTGCTCTTGTAATCATTTGTTTATTAACCATTTTTGCAAGCACAGTTTGCTAACCTCCTACTGCTCTCTTCCTTTCACACCAAAGGTCTGTGGGTCACTGACTTTCATAGCTTCTTGTTTTAGAGAGGAACTGTCACACAGTGGCCCCTTTCTTGCTCCCGTAGAATCATAGAGTGGTAGGGTTGGAAGGGGCCTTTAGAGATCATCTAGTCCAACCCTCTGGTGATGGTGGTGGTATCCATTCTGACCAGGGCAGGAAGGAATTCTGCCTGTTTTTCCATGAGCATGAGTTTGAAAAACAAGCGCATTGCCACTGGGCTTCCAAAGGACTCTGATGCTCCCTCCAGAGTCTGAGACATAGGGCAGCTCAGGCGCTGAGCAGGCAGGGCACAGAGTAAGAAGAGTGAAGCAATTTGGCAGGCAGATGGTCTTTGCAAGCGGACAGTAACATATTCATTTTCTTTTCATCACAGTTACAATTTGGGCAGTGGCATTGCTTCCATCATGGTGAATGGCTCTTTCGGCGACGGCCGGTGGCACAGAGTCAAGGCTGTTCGGTAAGTGGCCAAAATGCTTGTGGGAGGTGTTTGGGAGTCTCTCTGCCATTAAAGGTGCTGGCTGGCATGTTTGCATGCTGGTTGGGTGTGAGTCATGGTGGCTCCTTGCTCTCACATTGCTTAGGAGTAGAACTGTTGGCAACTTGTCTGTTTCAGGACAAAGTACACAAAGATTTTTGTATTGGAGGTAACAGTGCCAACTCAGCAGAGCTCAAGGCAGGCTGCCAAAGTCATGCAGTGCTATTCTGGGGCTCTGACAGGCATTCTATTAAACCCGTACCATTTGGGTGAAAATAACTTTTCTTTAATGTCTGCATTTTGAAATTCCCTAGTGAGTACTTCGCGAACTGGAACAAGCACTGGAGCACGGACAGGGGTATACCTAGGCAAGGGTTCCCAGCAGGGAAAGCACATATCTCTCTCTTCCTGATATGTTATGGAAAACATGGAAATCACAGCCTGATAACGGCATATATTGTTACCGAATTGGGTGAGAATATGAACCCATAAAGTGGCTCTGCTGTCAATGCAGTTCTTGACCATATATATGAAATGGAAGTGGCCTAAAAGCTCTAGTAAGAAACAAAACTGTTTACAAGTATGCTTTACCTTAGCTTGTCTATTTCTTCCCTTCCATTGAAACTTCCACTGTTTACTTTTCATATTACATCTGATTTTTAACTACACATCAGAACCTGTCCACCCTCTCTTCTTTCCCAGCTGTAGAGTTTACTTCTTTCCAAGCTTTTTCCCCTCTGCAAATGTGTCGCACATCCTTAACAGCCATCTGACATCTCAGTGCCTGGGAAAAAAGCAGCCCTGAAGGGTCTGGATTGCCATAGCGTACTGCTGTCTGTGGGGCTTCACAATGCCAGTACCAAGCCTTCTCTGTGAACCCTGCAAAGCACTGGTCACCTGGTGAAGGGGAGATGCTTCTGCTCCTCCTCCTGCCTAGTTGTAGCCTGCATACTTGAGACTGTTTGTTTTTCATTCCAGGGATGGACAATCTGGCAAAGTAACTGTGGATGATTATGGTGCCAGGACTGGTAAATCCCCTGGGAAGATGAGGCAGTTAAACATCAATGGAGATCTCTATGTAGGTGAGTTCTTAGTGTTCCAATTCAGGACCCAGAAGCATTTTTGTGTTTGTGAGGCTGGTTACAAGGCAGGGCATACCAGCTCTGTCCATCTCAAGGTAAAGACTTCATGCAGGAGCTTCTGATCCCCTGCAGCCTGTTTTTTTTGGGATGGTCTCCCTGGGGCAGTGGGATTGGTATGAGAAGGCACCAGCCTTGTGGGATGCACTGTGGTACTCTTAGCAGAGAAATAGTGAGTGGCGGCTCCAAACCTCACACCTCAGCGGGAATCTGGGCATGAGCTTATTCAGTTCTTACTGATGCTACAATTTCTACAAAAAGTAATTATCATCTTACTTTATCTTACACATTCCCTCTGTACTTTTGAGTCCTTAAAAGATGCATTTAGAAAAAACACAGAGCAGCCTGTAAATTAAAATTCACTTCTGAAGTGTGCTAGTATGGCTAATGGCCTTGCTAGACCTGCCATTGATGGGGCAGGAGAAGACACCAGTGTTGGTGAGGAGTTTCTTATGGCTGCCTTTCCCCCAGGTGGCATGAAGGAGATAGCCCTGCAGACGAACAGGCAGTACCTGAGGGGCCTGGTGGGCTGTGTCTCCCACCTCACGCTTTCAACCGACTACCACATTGCGCTGGTGGAGGACGCAGCCGATGGGAAGAACATCAACACATGTGGGGCCAAGTGACAAGAGAGGAGCCCCGGTGCTGAGGACCTGTCATGTGATTGTGTGTGTGGCTGAATGCCACAGCCCTCTACAGCTGGCCCACCTTTGTCCTCTGGGAAGGTGGCAGAGCCAAAGGGACCTCCCCTGACTCAGAAGTAAAAAAAAATACAAAAAAACCCACCAAACATTTTCCCCTTTCATTTCTTCTCCTTTCCTGACCAAACCAAACCAAGTATTTTGTATAGGAACCGTCCCCTATACTTGTTAGGTGTTTTGTGAGCACTAAAGGCTGTGCATTTGTGCAAACAGCAAAAAAAAATGTGTGATGTTACGGGTAGCTCAATGACTTGTATTGTGGTCCTTAGCTTATCTTTTGTAATGTGAGAGAAAGTAGTCTGGAAAGACCTGCATATGTCCTACCCTGCAGTGGTACGGTGGCTCTGCTGTTCAACAAGTACACCATCAGGCAGTGTATCTATGCATTCAAATGTATGTTCCAGAACAAACAGTTCTCCTTAGCACTCTCTGATTTAGCTAAATTATGTTTCATTCTGTGTAAATAACAGCTACAATGACTGGTTTCAAAATATGTTGTTTGTGGAGGAGGAAGGTTCTTAAAGTCTACTTTTTTATTACAAGCAACAAAATCAATGAACCGATTTTGTAGAAGTAATTTTATACTTGTTTATTTTTTATAGCAGCAGCAGACTTGCTTAGACGGTATAACTTTAAACTTTTTGGTGTAATATACAATTAGCTCTTTGCACACTTTCCTAAAAATAGCAGTGACCTGTGGTTTAAATTTGATATATGAGAGGCTTAATGTCTGTATCACAGTTTTCTTGGGGATATATGTGAGTTATGACCAGTTTTAAGTCTGACTCCTCTTTTTGTTTTGTAAATTTTGACAGTTTACAATTGTACATTATGAAGCTTTCTTGTCTTAAACAGATTAAAAGATTAGGGGAAAAAAAAAAAAGAGCCAGTGTGTGCTACTGTGGTGTTATAAATCACTTTTTATTCTTTTGAAAATGAGAAAAGGGGTGTGCAAGAGACCTTGGTGGGGTCACAGCCCTCTTAAAATAAAATGTTTTCTAGGCACTGGACCAATACTTATGCAACCTTGATTGCCAAACTGTAATTTAAGCAGGCAAACAGAGTATTATCGAGACACAGAGGAAATGGTCCAGAATGTCATAGTTTGGAAATTCTTTTTCTTCCTTAACTCTTTGTTTGAAGTGGATCAGTGACCCATTGGATGAGATTCAATATGCAGTGAGGTCCCCCCTGACTTGCCACATGCTGGCAATGGGAGAAGCACAGACCTCCTCATGGACAAATGTCTCTGAGTTAAAAGGGCTTGATATGTAAAAGAAGTGGCCACCGGGAAGTTTCTGTTGCATTTTTTTTCCCTGAGTCTAGGTGAGTCCCAGCATCCTGGGAATTACAATACATTCCCAAGACTCATCCCATCTGCAGCTGACTGTGAGAAGTTGCAGGCTCAAGTGGAAAAGAATAACAGCTGGTACAAGATAATGGTACGTACCAAGGAGACCCTTGCTTTTCTCATGCATGCTCAGAGGCATAGCCTGAGTTCTTCGATGAAAGATCTTGTGCTCCTTGTAGATATGACAGCAGTGATCAGATACAGACACTTGTTAGAAATAGAAAGAAACAAAAAAAACCCCATGGTGGTATCAGGATGTAACTTGAACCTGTGCTCTCCCCGCTGTTCAAATCACACTTAAGAAAAATTGTCCATAGAAGCCATGGGTGACTTTCAGAGAGTCTATAGGCACTCTTGTCTGTCCTCCTCAAGAGAAGCAAAGTTTTAATTTGGCATGGGGGGCCCACGGAGAGAGACAAACCTGTGCTTGTTTGGGAAAAATTGGAATAAAGTATGTATGATAAAAATGTGGCTTTAAAATGAAAGTAAATGGAATTCGATGCCATGGGATGTAAACGGGAAATCTGCAAAAAGAGTAAGAACTAAAACCTCTGGAGACTGAAGATCTTGCTGGTTTCTCACTGTGGCAGCCCTGGGCTGCTCTTCATGAAGCCACTGGCTGCTGGGGAGAGAAGACTCTTGTTTTATGAGCTTGAGGGGTTTCCCAGATGGTAGTGACCTGTGTTGGCCTGGCATAGGGCAGAAGGAGATCTGTCTGGCTGTACGCTGAGTCCTGGGGACCTGCTGTGCTGGCAGCAATGGGGGATGGCACTGGTCCAGAAGTGGCATCAGCATCCGCTCTGTCACATGTGACTCACCTTTCCCATCCTTTCATTTCTGTCACAGGGTTTGTAGAGAAGCTCCAAGAGAAACACCTGGCAGCAGAGGTCTCTATATTATGATAATTTACAGCAGAGTAGCCGGCATTTTGGTATAAGGCAATACTTCTTCAGAACAAAAGCTGCTCTTTGAAATGCAGGGTGGGGAGGGTGGGGGGTAGTGGGTAGGAAATACCTCTGTTGTTGTTGCTGTGGAAAAAGAAGCACAACAAACGGCAGCTCCCCAGATGCCTGTTTCCAACTACGTGTCACCATGGGGGAATTCAGAGCTGGCAGCATCACCCTGCTGCGGCAGAGACAGAGTGAGTGGCACAGCTGAGTGGGCTGGACAGGCACGGGAGGAGGCAAGGAGCGGGGCGGGGGGGTTGTACAATGCTGCTTCGGAGCTTGAATCTTCCTTCTAAAGGTAGTCTGAGAAAGTTCCCAAGAAGGAAGCATCTCCAGTCTCTCTGGTGAAGCTTGGAGCTGGGTGAGAGGCAGGGGCTGTTTGCACTCAAGAGGCTGAGCAGGAAATAGGTGCCGTAAACTCAGGAACATCTGAAGAGTCGTGGAGGCTCAGCCACCTGCCCTACACCGTCGCTGATGCTGGGCCAGGGGAGGGGAAAGGCGGATAGTGCGTGGCAGAGTGCTTAGTCATTTTCGCAGGAACTGGCCTGGATGTGCTGCTTACTGTCTTTGAGGCTGTTTATTAATCATATTGTTTATTGCTCGGGTCATATCAGATGCACAGCATGACATTGGTGCTGCTGGAGGCCAAGGTCCTACTCCGTGACAGAGCCGTGTCCTTTTTTGCCACAGGTAGCTGTGCAAATGAAACTGGCACCAGTCACAGGTGCTTGTGCCTCTCTTTGCAATTTAATCCCCTTCCTAAGATTGCAGTCCTTAGCTTTCTTCCTAACTTTCTACATTAATCCCTAAAGACATCCTTTTCTAGAGCTAAACACCTGTCTTAGTGCCAGCCTTGGATGGGCTTCGTGCTGGGTGCTGGCTGTGGGGCAGAGTTGCTCCCTGCCTGCTGCTCACCCTGCCCAGTCTCACTGCTTTCCACTACACCTCCATCACCCTGGAGAGCAGCTACTTGGGAATCAGCAGTTAGGTCAGGCCATGTTAAAGCAAAATAAGGGAAAAAAGAAGAAAAAAAACCTCAACCAAACCACAAGTAAAAAGAGATGTCAAGGGGAACTAAAGCCAGATGAGACTTTGCAAATGGTTCCTATGGAAGGCAAGTTCTTGCAGCACTGGTGTGTCTTGGATGGTCAAAGGTGGGTGTCCAGGAGCTCTTTTCTATCCCTGTCCTTCCAGTCCAGGCCTAGGGAGCAGAGGCAAAGTTGAGGAGGGTCTGACAGGGTTGGGAAGCTGCTCGTTCCCTGCTGGCACATTGGCCTGACACAAGTTGTCAGCCAGACTTTGCTTTTGAGAAAATGTTTTCATTCTGTTGATAAAAAAAATAAGCTTGTTGGGAAATCATAGAATCATTTTTATTGGAAAAATAACCTAATACTGCCAAGCTCACTACTAAACTATGTCCCTTAGCACTTCACCTGCACAGCTTTTAAATACCTCCAGGGATGGTGACTCTACCACCTCCCTGGGCAGCCTGTGCCAGTGTCTAACCCCCTTCTCAGTAAAAAGCCCTCTTCCTAACATCTGTTCATTGTTCCAGCTCTGCACATGCAGCTCCCTCCATGGCAGCATCACCCCCCCAGGGGCAAATCTCTTCCCTTTGAAGGATCAGATAAAATGCAGTTGTGGTTTACTCACAGAGAGCAGCAGCCACATCCCATCAGCCAGATGCATCTTTTCATCAGCATTTTATTTCTTGGGGGAGGGAATGTGTGCACACTGTGGGTATGTCTCCTCTCCAAAGCAACACTTTGCTTTGATGTCTGAAATGGGATATCCCCAGCTCCAGGGAGCACATCCTTCCCTCCCACTCCATTTTTCCATCAGATTGAGTCACCATGAGCACCACAGTCCCCTCATCAGGTGATGCTGTGTCCCTGCCCCTGTGTTCAGGACCCGACTCTTTGAGCATCCTGTTTCGAAACCCTCTGTGACAGAGACTGCCTGGCAGCACTGTGACAAACTGCCCTTATCTCTTGAGTGTCCGTTCACTGTCAGAGCATTTTCCCTTGTGTATTGTGCACAGGACAAAGACTACGTTGTTCCGCTTTCCCCGTTATTTCTTTTTAAAGCTTCCTCAGTCTTCCTTTCTAGGAAAACAACAGTGCTGTTTCTTTCAACGCCCGTCCCCACAGGTCATGTTTTCCAGCCCCGTACATTACCATGATGTATGTGGACAGCTCGGAAGAAATGGGGCTGGCTGAGCATGGACACCTCATGTTCAGGATCACAGAACAGGGGCTTTCCAAACACTTTTTTAGTTCTGTGGTCCCTTAAATAGTTCCTAGTGGCAACAGTGGCAGTCTATGTGGTCACTTCATTGTGGACATGGTAGTATTTTCATCAATCTTCCTGTCTTTTGAAGACACCAGAGGGCCAATACATAACGTTTTTACAATTTCTCCTGCTTCTTCCTTGATACAGCTTTAACGTTGGTGTCACCAAACCAGAATTCAAAAAAATGAAATCACCAATTTATTATCATGTTCGGTCAGTTTTCTTTTGAAATGATTGGTTATTTGAACTAAAACAGACTTGGACTTTTTTTTTTTTTTTTAAGAACTAAAAAGTGTCTCATACACATGGACTATGTAACCTTCATTTACATGTTGTAACTCTGCAGTTGCAAATGTAGGGAAATGCTGGATGCTAATGCTACATTAGAAGCAGCTAGTGTTGAGAGCACAGCTAGAGTCAAGAAGATTATAAGGACTTGTGCTAAATAGGGCCAGGAAAAAAGGAGTTTGAGTCCCTCTTCCCACCTTTGTCCTGATGGCAAAAAATGAGAAAGTCTATGCTCTCTGTCATTACCCAACAATTGAACTCAGTTGCTGTGAATTGGGAGCACAGTTTATTTTCTTTGAACAACCATGACACTGGGAGAAACTCGGCCCTGTCATTTTCATCAATTTGTAGAAGTGACTGTATTTGTAGTTCTGAGGTACCATAAAAATGCACCCAAATTAAAGAGCTGTCAGCTGTTCTCACACCTTTGCTCTGCAGCGGCAGAACAGAGTCCAGGCTCTGTGATCTGCACCCACTATGGATGTAACACAGCTCCATCCTTGCCAAGAAACCCACTACTTCCATCTTCCTCTGATGCTGCTGTCACATCAGCATCTCCCTGCCAACTGATCGGGAGGCTTGGATGTCCCTGAGCTCTGTCAAATACCAGACCCAAGAGGGTCTGATGTTGCCAAGGTTTGAAAAGAGCTATATCTGAAAAACTCATAAAACCATCATCCTTTTACTTCTTTTTGACCCGAGTCCCAGATAACAGACAAGTCTTGCACCCCTATTTGATGTTCCTGCACTGGCCAAAGCAGCTGCAGGGCTTGAGAGTGCAGCTATGGGACTTCACCTTTGGAACAATCAAAGTCTTTTCTCCTTTCCACATCCCTAGACATTTTCAGCACATTATTCTTCAAACCTGCTTAGAGGACTCAATACCCTTGATCCTACATCTCCCCAGTGCTCAGTGGAGCTCACACGTCCTGCCTAGTTTTTATCAGACCCAATATGCCGCACCAATCTGCTATTGCAAGCCAAGGAACTGACTCTCTGTCTTTTCAGACTGCCTCCAAAGATATGGAGAGTGCCACCATACAATGATGGGTTCATGTGATGTGCTGTGACGTTGCACCTGTCTGCATGCTGCTAAGACCACGTGTCACTCCCTGGGTCAGACACTGTGGTTGGATGAGACATGAAACTCCTTGTCTGGTACTAGGAAAAGTATGTGCTGTAGCATAAATGGTGCATGTTAAAGCCACCATAGAAGCTGATTATTCTGCTCAAACACGCTGAGAAAGTGTCCTACCCAAACCAGCTCCACAGTGCATAGCCTGGGCCCCTTCCTCCAGACCCTTTCACCCAGCAATAGGGATGTCCAACACATGGGCTTGTTCACCATGGAGAGCCTCCAGCTGCTCATCTCTGCAAGCCCTCTCCCCATGCCTGCAGACAAATCACATTTCAAAACCCCAGTAGTGTTAGAGGCTTAAGCCAAGGAGGACACGTGTAAATCAGCTGGCCTGCTTCCTATTGTCATATGACGTGGCAGGAACAGGAGGGCTTCAGTGCACCATGTACATAGGCACCACGGCATGCTGTGCTCAGAAGAAGCTGCTCAGAGAGTATCTGTGTTACTACCCGCTCTGCCGATCAAGAAGCGAAGGCTGTGCTTGCCAAATCCTTTGCTTGTCAGATCCTGTGCTTATTTACTCTGGCACAAAATTAAGATTACTCTGTTTTGTACTGGAGCATGAGCAAAAATTAACTCCTACTTAAAAATGAACATGCAAGCAAGAAATATGAAAACATGTAAGAGTGTAAGAAAATATATTTATTAAACTCCATGGCAATAGTACGGCAAAATTGTTAAATACATGCGTATTTTTAGACACCCAAGCAATACAACAGGAATTACAACAGCCAAGCAAACTAGGTTTAAAACATATGTGAAGTTGGTATCCTAGTGTTAGGTTAGTCTTAAATGACATCCGTCACACTGGAATATTATTTCCCCAATGCGATCCCATGCTTCCTTTTTCAAGCATGCATTTAACTCCTTAGCTAATAAACTTTCATGTCGATACACTTCGTTGAAACGGTACTTTACTTCATATGCTACTACTCATTAAAGTGCCTTGTAATGACTTTGATTAAATTGTGAAAGAAATATTCGTTTTTCAATAGCAGATTTGAAAGCTGGAAAACTTCAACATCATTCAACAACAGAAATACGTTAAACGACTGATTAGATTTAGTGTTAGGAAGACTACGCTGTCAGCTTGATTTACTGATTTATTCTCTTAATTTCTATAGGTGACTGCTTCAAGTTGGCAAACAGTATTTTCACTAGTATTAAACAAAAATCCATTAAAATCTTTGTAAAAACAGAACACAAAAACATCTCTAAACAAATTATTTATGCTGTAAAAATATGATATAAAAAAGAGCTAAAAAAACATTGAACTTGTTCACAGTATGTATTTTTAAAGTTACAGCATTATAGTACAATGGTGTTTTTTTTTTTTCAGGTGTCCTTTATGACTCCACCAGCTCCACTGTTTTGTGAGACATAAAAGGATCAAAGTTCAAATTGCTGTTACCTTCAAGCAGGATTTCAGACAAGAATCAATTTAGGGATTTTTTGTTGTTGTTGTTATCCCCTGCTTTACAAAGTTTTCTGATACGCTATGAAGCATGAAGTGTTGCTCATCCTAAGCCACTCCCGAGTCACATTAGGGAAACACTGACAAAGTGACTTTCACCGTTTTTTGTTTGTTTTTTTTTTTTTTTTTTATTGTATTACTACTAGAAAGAGTGTGGCCTTGCAAGTTTCTGTTCTATTTTGCCCTGCTTGATCTATTTGTTTTTCAAATTTTTTTCAGCCCAAATAATGTCAATGAGAACATTGCACTTTTTACTTTGTCCTTGGGTAACTTTTACCTTCTACATTTTTGTGCAACATGAAACCAAATGAGCTGCAAAGGTATTGAACGCTCTCATGGAGGCTGTTGTACACTTGCGCTGGAGCTTGGTTTTATGTGCCCTCAGTCAAAGTGCAGGTTAGGAACTAACCAAAAACCTACCTAGAGATTCTGTTGGGTATCCCACTAAAAAATAAGGATGCTGTATGCCCTGCTGCACCAGTTAGCTTGGCAGCACCGGCAACAAGATGAGACTTGAGGGGGATTCTCCCCATCCTCTGATGCAGTGCCCTGCCCTTAGGGCAGCTCACCTGCAGTGGGATGCTGAGTCCCTGCCCTCTGAAATACAAAAGTTATGTGGAGACTCTTTTTTTGTGGTAAAAATAGAAAGAATTAACTGACAGTTTTATGGGGAAATAGTATTGTCATGCACCCTGGAACAACTTGTAAAGATACAGAAACCCCTGCCAATATCATCTGAGGTTTGTTTGCATAACAGGCAAAAAGGAAACAAACACTGGCTATCTTAAAAACACTGGGGGAAATCCAGAATTATATAAATGGAAGAGGGGAGGAAAGAAAATTGTTATGGAAGAAACAGTTTGCCAGCTTATAAGGAGATATTTAAAAGTTTAAGACAGGCTCCAACATTCCTGAATCCATTTGGGGTCTGGGAATGTGTTTCCAGGCTTGCTAAGGGAAAGGCAAAAGCCAACAACAAATTTTGCACACCAGCGACGGCACCTCTGAGCATCAGCCACACAGGGCACGGCTGAACGTGCCGCAGCACAAACCTCACGTACATGTAGCAGACAAAGCTGCACCTTGGGAGGCGTCTGCTTAAGTACATGGCTCCAAAAATATCGCTTTGGGGACTGCAAGTCAGCTTCCTCTGCACCACACGCACCTCAGTACATAACAGTGTAAGGACATTTGTGTGTAAGAGGTAAGGGCTTTTCTTTGTGTTAAAAACGTTAACGTCATTTGCACTGAATTCTTCATAAAACTGTGGCAGAACAAAAGATGCTATTTACATGGGAAGCTTTTGATACAGGTCATGGTACAGGAAGCCTTGTTAGCAATCTGATTCTTTCAGTGTTCAATTTTTCCTATGTATTTCAAATTCTTTTACTATATTTATATCTACTTCAAAGTATACAAATATTCTATTTACAAAGCAATACTTGTCTAAAAATAGAGCACATGATTTCTCATTGCCTTTTCAGAGTGATGTCTAAACATCTTCTCCCCTCCAATGCATCCAATTGCCTTCATTTTTGCTGCTGTTAGTGTTCTGCTGAGCATCCTGTAAGACGAGATCACAGGAAAACACCACAGCCCTAAGCTTTTACCCAGCTGAACATATCAAAACCAAAAAGGCAGCTTGAACACGCAGAGCAGCCTAAAACTCAGGTCAGCAGGAGCTTTGCTGCTGCTGTGTTCCCAGTGAATGAATGCTCCGGTGTTTCAAATAAACCAGAGGCAGAGAAACGTGGTGTGTTTGCCAACGGTGCCATGACAGGCAACGCAGCTACTGGTTCCCTTTGGAAATGGTTCACCCGTCAAAGCAGCAACTACAGATCATGATGACAGCTACCACAGCAAATGTCAGTCATTAGGTCCTAAGTCTACCTGTGCAGCCACTGCATAGCAGGGGAGGCAACTCATTGCCTGCAACATCAGCTTTACTGCTTTATTAACTAGTAGTTTTGTGAGGTATATCACATGCAGATCTATCATCCCCAAATTTAACAGACAAAACCAAGAATCCAGATCCCCTGGCACATCAGAATGACAAAAATAATGAATGTGTCAAATAGAAGAGTGCGTGACATTACATCAAATACCACTGATGTTCCACATACACAGTGAACAGTACAAAAACCCATTAAAAAACCCCAAATTGTCACATATGATAGGCATGGCTCAAAAATAAAAAGCAGCAGCATCAAAGATTTGCTTCAGAAAGAAATTGCTTGGCATTATTACCCGACATCTCTGAACACTGATCCAACTGGAAGATGAAGCATCGAGTTAGGAGTAAATAGTATTTTGGACACTATCACTCCTGATCGTATCCCTCTGGCAGTTGTTTTTTGTTTGTTTTTTTTTTTTTTAAAGCTGAACTTTCTAGTCTTCTAGGAAAAAAAAAAAAAGAAAAGCCAAAAACCATAAAACAAAATAGCTGCTTGACAAAGGAATAAGATCTTTCTGAAAATGATGGTTAGGAAATGCAGTACTTGAAGTTTCCAAAGACATTTTTCAGAAACAATTTGACTTAGGAGGCTCACCAGGAAGTCCAAAGGCACTAGTACAAGGAGTCTGATTCCCTCCGAAGATGCAAGTTTTAGTCTTACAATTGTTATCCATGCATTTAGAGGCTAAACAGCACCATACTTCCAAAGTGAATTTGGTATGAAGACATTCCTAAAGACACTTCACTAGTTTAACATGGCACTTGGGCTCAGAAAGCAAGTCCGCTCCCAGACAGTCCTTGTCATTCTTACTGCTCCATGAGCCTATGGGTATCTTCTCATGGTCACTAAATTAGCATACAACCTCTTGCTACCCATCTAGTATTTGGATTCACTGAGGAAGATTTAAAATACACACTTGAAAGAAGTCCTTGCTGGCAGCACTGAATAGGTTCGCAGGACATCCCAGAGCTGAAGCAGTTGAGCTTTGAACGACAACTACTTATTGGTTCGTAACTATTAAGCAGCAGTAAATCATGCTACATACACTGCACAAGTCTGTATCTCTCCTCCATTCACCCCACTGTAGTGCTACTGATACAAGCTGATATGTAGAGTAAGCCATTGCTATCAGCAGGCCTCTTCTGCCCTACACCCTGGAAGTCAGGACACCAGTTCAAAAACACAGACAGACAAACTGTAAAAAAAGACCCAGAGTGATGGATAATTAGATGACAGGACTTCGATAACATCGAGGCAGATCCTGTGTTTGCAGAACTTTCCCCTACCTAATCACTAAGAACTGAAACAATTTAAAATGCTGTTGCCATTACTGATTAGGAAAAGCAGCACAATGGCTAACCTGAGTACGGGATGCTTGTGTTGAAGGGATTCATTGTGGGAGCACTGCTAAGGGTGTTGGCTGCTCCTTGCAAGCTGTGTTGTGTTCTCTGTTGTGTGCAGCTGCCCTGGCTTCCAGTCTGCCAAGTTAAAAACTGCTAGTACTCTCAGACTTCAGTTTGGTTTTACTGCTTGTAATACACAGCCGTAAGAAAGGACAGTTATTCTTTATGGTCAACTGTTCTGCTATAGGAGTGGGTTTTTTATTTTCATCGCCATACAATAGGAATTGCTACTCTGTATCGAAAAACTGCTCTATAAAAAACCCAAACCACTACCCATACACTCTTGTGTCCATGCCACCTTCTGCTTTCAACTGAAAGCATATGGTAGGACAATCTAAATTCATCTTAGGAGATAAACACATTAAGCCAAACTTGCACTACTGAAAATAAATCCTCTTTAACAGAGATATTTTAAGAAAGTTGTTACTGTTAGGATATAGCCGCCCCCCAGCTATCAAGCACAAGGGTCAGAACTACTTTGTTTCATGTATTAGTTTAGTGTTTTGATAATAGGTAGTAAAAGATTAGGCATGACACTCTCTTGTGGTGGTGTCCAGTGACAGACGGACACCAGCTCTTTGCACTTCCTCCTTATCTTTTCACTCACAGCTCTGTTAATTCCAAGATTCAGCCTCAAAAGCAGGATACTGTCTGCACTTTCTGTTCTTTCAGACATACCTTGCACTCTGTCAGGTCTGCAGACATACCTATCCTGTCTTCACAGTTCCAGGAGGCACACACAACCAGCTGTTACTGATGATCACTTGGATGCTATTTAGTGTTTTGCCTTTTTGTCAGTTTTTAAATCCCTCTGCATTTTCATTCTACGGACATGGCAGAGACATCATGACATCTGAAACCACACCATCTGTTGCTGAAATTAGGTTTAACCTAATATTTGGTTTATTTTGATGGCCAGATCATGTGGTTTGGAGACCAAGTGCCTGCCTGGCTAGCCATCATCTTGGTCTGTTTTCGCACCTTTACAACTAGTAGCTTAGCCACTTTAGCCCTCTTATCTGTTTTGGAATCTCGTTTAGAAAACTGTTCTCCATCGTATTTATTCTAACAACCACAAAGTGGCTGAGGAAATTCAAACCTGAAGAAGAAATTTGGTTAGGACTTTATGGACACCCTTTTTGATCAAGCTCTTTAACATTTGACCTCTTACTACTGTTTTACAGGAAGGAACAGGTAAGTTATAAAGCATTTCCTCCTCTAAGATTGTGAAATTCTTGTGTGCCGCTGTCTTAAGTTTACACAGTGAAATGTTGCAATTACAGCTGCCTAGAGATGCATCTGTGAAAACAAGCATTTTCAATGATAATTGTTCTGAATGCTCCTTTAAGCACACAAATGCACATCATTTAAGCTGCTTTGCATCACGTCTGGTAAAGGAGAGGTAGAATTAGCAGCACTAAAACCTCCTTGGGTTTCTTCCTGCCACTAGAAAAATCCCACTTTGTACTGCCAGGTAGGATTTGTAGAGAAGATCCTGTTGGGTTGACACTGGAGAACAGCCAGGCAGCAGGCGACAAAGCTAATGTAATAAAGACCATCCAAAGAGCAATTTGTTCTCAAGAAGCTAGTACTACTCACTCTAATATTGCATGCTATGCTGCTTGGACAGCTAATGTTAGCAGATAACAGATTTCCCCATGGCTTAACATTACTGTATAATGCAACGACTACCGAAAGCTGGGTATGAATGGAGTACTGTACCACTTTTAAGCAGGAAATCTGGAGATGAAGCTATGAAATACAAAATGCATTAGTGCAATATATCAGGAAAGATTAACTCCTTAACCAAGGACAGAAAAAATACAGAGCTTTCTAAGTTTAAAAAAAAAATAAAAAATTTAACTTTATGCAGTTCTTGTTGAAGTTTAAATCAGTGTTACACCTTTTTTCCCCAAGTTTGTACCCCTGAGTCAAACATTGAATAAACATTTTACAGTAGGTACAGAAACTAGTGTCTAGTTAAAAAGCAACAGATTTCAACGGCCATTGCTTCAGAAGTGTTTAACAGTGACAATGCCCTTCTGAAAGGGAGAAGAAAAAAAAAGAGCACTCTCGTTTGTCCTTAGTTTATAACTAGGTAAAAGATCTCAAGGGCTTCCAGCTGTATGGTTTCTTTGTGTTAGGCTGAGGTGAAACCTTCAGTAAGGAAACATGTTGGGACTGCATCATTTGAATATGTACAGCCGAGAACAACTACAAGAAAGCAAAGCAATCTTTCCAACTTATAAGTTGTATGAGATCATGTTAATCTTGGAGCACTATGTGAAGGTAGACAGAGTTCTTTGACTATGATTATCAGGAGCTCTAAACTCAAGACACCTTATTATCCAATATATTTTACTAGAGTAATAACTAAACTGCTATAACTTCGACCTCTTGGCCTCTTTTAAAATGGAGCATTAACACTCTTGATAACTCAATGTAGAAATATTCAGCTTACTAGAACCTCTGCTGACTGTCTCCAAGAATAATCCATGCCTTTTTCACTTTTCCTCCTTTCTTTACGTCGGGACTAAGAGCTTATTTAGAAGGCAGGTTCAGGTGCAATAAGGACTCACTGTTAATCATTTGGCTTGTTCTGAAAAAAATGTGTAAAGGACCATCCTATATTACTGGGTTTGGGAGAGTCTTCATCATCTTTTGGAGGAAGCAAAAATTGTCGTGAATTAATCGAGCATGGGCTCCCAAAGGATGCATTTTCATTGTTGCTTTCGGCTGATCCAGGAGAGTCTGGAGTGTCCATGTTCCAGGCATTCGTGTTTGCTTGAGGTCTGTAACCTGCAGTTGTATCCAATTCTTCGTCTGCTGTTGAGCGACTCTCCATTTTCAGGGTACTGATAGGCAGCTGCATTTGCGGCTTGTACCCTGCTGCAGTCACTAAGTCTATTTCTGGCTCCTCCTCTGGTTTAATTTGAGGCTGATACATTGACTGGATGTCAATATAAACTACCTGAGATGACCCCCCAGGTTCATCCATAGGGGGATTTGAGATCTCCTCTTCAATGATAGGTGGACAATAGGATACCACTACGTGGTTCTCTGTTTCCGAGTCAGAACCATCTTCAGGCACAGAGGTGTCTGCTGCTGGGGACATCATCTCTGTGTCTTCAATCTTGGGAGCTGCAGATCGTGCTTCCACCACTTCAACACTATTGGGGGTGCATGGGTTCATTTCCAGTGTTTTAGGTGTCTTATTCCCCTGAGGGAAAAAAAAAACAACAAAAGGAGAAAGGAGAGAGACTAAGCCAGAAGACCTGTAACTCCTGAAAGCAATAACTTGCCCAAATTAAACTAGTACATTGTCTTGTGGCTGGGATTCCTCTCACTGCCATTAGTTCAATACACAAAAGGAGGGGTTTAATTCTCTTTTATTTCTGGCTCATTACGTATTTCTATTAACATTAAAAGTAGTTTATCCAAGTTAAAGAGATTCCAAGGTCTTGCAGTAAGTGTTTGAGAATTCTTTCCCCAAATCTCAGCTTGTAAAACCCATTCCAGAAGATTGTTTAAATATTATGCCCAGTTCCAGTTATTACATCTACCAGGAGGTTGAGGATATGTCCACTTCTCCACACTTAGTACTTCTCCTAACACTACAACAAAGATGAGTACGTTACTCCCGCATCACTATCACATACTGACACTTCACATCAGTGTGGGAAGAGAGAAATGTAGCAGTCCTTTCCTAGTTTAAACATTACAAGTAACTACATTAATGACAATAAATCTCTAGATAGCCCCTGATAAAAGTTTCTCAGTAACTTGTCCTGTTCACACGCCCCCCATTCCTCTAAAGTAGTTTAAAGTACTAGATTTAAAATGAGGGTTACCTCACAGATGTTCTTCTGAAACTGTAGTGCCTTACTGTTCTCAGGATTTGGGATCTCTGGATAAAATGTTTCTTTAATCCTTTAAAGAGGAAAGAACAAATTTTTAAAAGTCACCGAGCCCTGAAATGGATTGCAAATACATAAAAGGAGTCATAACACTTCCCTTTAATTCAGAATACTGGAGACATCTGGCACAAAGATTTGGTGTGTTACACTTTCAGTGAGTATTTAATGGGCAAATCAGAAACACTTTTTTTTATTCCACCTAAACTGAAGAACTTGATATTTATGACCAGTTGAAGATGGGATGTCTACCTGAGCATTTGTGGATGGCTCACAAACTGTAGTATGTCTCCAGCTTATTTCTATTTGGGAACTATTTAAAAACGGTGCTCACTGGGAGACAGTCTCCTCACAACCTTTCTGCATTCATCACTCTGACCTCTCTCCAACTCAATTTCTCCTTTACTTTCTACAATGGTGTTTTTGCCGCCCACTGACATATTTGGGTACATGGAGAAAATAAAGAGTAACTAAAATAATGGAAAACTCTAGCACTGAAGCAAACACATACAGGAAAAGATCAGAACTGAATGTTGTCATTTACCATTCCCGCTTTCGGTAGCAGAAGATGCTGCCCACTACTCCAAGCAGCACAACCACCGCCACAGGGACGAGAATTGCAATGATTAGTCCTATAGCTGAGGGATGAAAAAGAGAAAAAGACAGTAAACATATACTTAAAGTTACCAGTAGATTTTATGCCTTTTATAACATTGTCACAGGTTAGAGACCATTTCATCAAACTCACCTAACAGTGGTCTGCAAACAGTGACCTACACCATATACTTTCCCCTTTGCTGGAAAGGCAAAATTCCAACCATAAACAGAACTGATTCAGTGACAACCACAGGAATCAGCAGCTACTTCTCTCAGATTTCTTAATTGTGAAAGCTCCATGTGTATACAACACAAGAGTGATTGCCACTGCAGAACAGTAAGCACTAGAATTGCACTTTCATGTTACCTGAGCTGGTCAAATCTCTGGTAATGGCTTTTACATGTCAGTAGCTTTGCAAAAACTACACTGCCCTTTATAACATGGTTTACAATGCTCTTAATTCCCAGGGTTCAGTTCAAATACACTCCCAGTGCCTTCTTGCATTGACATTAAGAGCTTCATTTGATTTCTCATGTATTTTAGTTTCATCCCAGTGTTTAGTTTTTCATATGATTTTTTTTTTCTTTTCCTCATTCCTCTAAGTGAATCTCTTTTTTTTTTCTTTCTGGGTTTGTTTCTGTCAGGGGATCAGTAAAACTGAATTCAAAGCAGAAACGCATCTGTTTATAATTCTGAAACTGGTAAATATTTCCACAATGTCTTTCTTCCCACCACATTAGCAGATACTCATCGTCGGAAACCTGACAAAAACAACTAGCTGCTTGACAAGACTAATGTTAGGCTACACCTTATTTAGTGGCAGTTTAGAAGTTATTTTTCTTGCACACATTATCCTGCAGTTCAAGGTAGCTGTAAAAGGAAAGAATCTTTTCCTCATCTAAGTGTACCAATTTTTCTATTTAAAAATAATCAACTAACCAAACTGAAAATTAGGCTGTAGGCCTAAACTACCTAGGTAGACTAGAAAAAAAAACCAAAATAAGCTGAGCTTTTATATACATTGTAGAGCCCCTGTGCTGAACATTATTAATGAACAGGGTTATTCAACTTACAGTCCTCCTTTGTCACCACATAGAGGCTGTTCGGTGGGCTCAACCCGCCGGCTGTGTAGGCTTGTAGGTCCAGTTGGTAACTTGTTTTGCCTTGAAGATCAAGAATTTTCAAAGACTTCTTTGTTAAGTCGGTGATATTCTTAACTTTAAGTTCTGGATTCCCTGTTTGTGGTAAGAAAAGCATAACTTTGTACGAAAGAACTCACAAAGACAGCCTCAGCTTTAGCAAGGCTTTCGAGAAGTCAGCATATGTATCTGAGGAACGGTCTATGTAAAGTAAAATTGAAATAATGATTCCTAGCTTACATAACACCAATCAGCACAGAAGCGTGCTGTTGCTGCAGTTTGGTTGCAGTTTCTTACACTTCTGCTTGTCTGCTTATGTTAATGTGAGTCAAGCATCAGTTCTGTACAGAGTTGTCCTTACAGGATAGGCACTGGAAGAATACATAATCAAATGAAGCCATGTAGCCTCCCTTGTGCCTCATTTATGCATATCTATGCCATCATCTGTGCGTATCTGTAGCAGGTGTCCGGAAGATCTCAGATTGTAACGCGAGGGGTGAAGAGGAAGTGAGAGATCTGGCACGGGGCAGAGAGAGAGGAGGTGCTTATGCCAGCAGATATAAGGGCATAACATAAACAATAAAGCGGAGACTGAGCATCATCCACACCATGTATGCAGTGATCTCTTTCCCCTCAGCAGTCGGTAAGCTGGAAGATTAATCTGGACTGCCGGGCAGTGTTGCCCGCAACGGCAACACGTATCTGTATGCACAGGACAGTGTGTTAGACTGCCACTTAGTCACTGCATAGCTTTATGGCCTCAGTGAGCCAGAATTTCCTTTGGCTTTTGCCTTATATTAAAAAACAATCATGCTAACCACATAAGGAGGTGATTATTTCAAATGCCTTTATGACAGGCACAAATTATGCTAGTGAGTAATGCAACTAAACTATGATTAAAGCACTTTTCTTTAAAAGTTCAATTATTAAACAAACAAACAAATAAACAGCTTAAGGGAGAAAATTGCAACCTATAGATTTCATTTACCTGATTCCAAAAGCCTAGGCTTTAAAGCATCTTTTTCACCTTTTGCAAAGGAAAGCCGATATCCCTCTAAAAATCCCTGACAATCTTCAATAGGAATATCTTCCCATTTTACCAATATAGAATCTGAAGAAGTTTCTTCTACAGTAAAATTTGGTGCACGTTTTGGAGCTGTAGGGAGAAGCATGAAGGAAAAAAGCTGGTAAGAAACCACCTATCAATGAATGCTGAATCCATGTAACTATTTAATCAGTTTTATTTCAGGGCTAGCATTTTCAACTTTCTCCTGAATACTTGTCCCTTACTGTAAAGAACATGTGAAAAGACTCAGCGGGCGATACCACAAAAATCGAGTATGTCCATCTCATTAATTACTGTAGTATTAGCTACTAACAGAAGCTGACACCTTAGAGACCCATATATATTAATACACTTCCTCCTGCAACAGATTTTTTAGCTTTTAAAGGCTTTAACTCTATGACTTCATAGCTTGACTTCAAATTAAACTTCATATTCCCATCATGCAAATCTGTATCAGCTTACAGGAACTGCTCTTAGAAGGCATCAGAAGTCCCCTGGAAGTCCTACAGTAGATACTGAATAAAGTCACGTGCATCAGGACATTCGGCATTCAGCTACCAACCAGTACTAAACTCATGTTTAAGAATGCATCTGCTTTTGTGTTGATAGTAATCTATCCGAAGGTAGGCAAGTCTGAAATTTCGGACTGAATCTATGCTTTTTTTCAAAGTGAAGGCATTTCTCAGCTTCTTCTGCATGTTCAACTCATTTGTAGTCTCCCAATGTCTTTATCCTGTCACCTTTAAAGCATCTCATCTAGTGACATGACATGGGCAAAAACCTTCTGAGGAATCCTTCAAAATTTTTACAGAGATACAAACATCTGAAAGTTGAGTTTCTGGTAATCTCACTTTCAACTTTTGCAATGGAATAAAGAACAGTATTTCCAAGGGCTCAGATTATATCAGCAGATCAGTTTTCCAATTAAACTCTTTTAGCAGAAAACACATTAATCTCCAGAGTTAAACAAGTGCCATAGTCACAATACAATACAGCTGTGATGTTAAAGAGTAAAGACCTATTCAGACACCTGGGAGCAGAAAGTGTTCAAACACTAATGTATGTCCAGGCAAGCAAAGCTCAGCCCCGTATCAAACTGCAGTTACCCAGATGGGCCTGGTACAGGAGGGTCTACAAATGCAGTTCTCAAAGTTGCTTGTACTCAAGGATCAATAGAGTCTTTGTCTCTTAGTGCTCTTAAACAAAAATGTTGTGAACAGTTTTCATATTTGCTGAGCTGTACCAAATGTGCTCACAAGCTTACTTTGACTTGACAAAAAAGTTGCCTCCTCTCCTGCGGAAGTGATCCATTCTCAACATGCCTATGTCTTCAACTTTAAGGACCACTGTCTTCAGAGCCAACTTCTGTGCCTCCACACAAGCTGGAGAACACAGTGTTAATGCATGCTCAGCACTAGAAGTGGCTGGAAAAGTGTATTGTAATTATATACAGAGAACAAGCAGAAGTCAATAGTATTGTATGGGAATTCTAGTCTCAAATCATCTTCTGCCAACACAGAGCTAAAACCAGACAGTCTAACTTCACTTTGTAAAGATCCTGAGCAATAAAGTACACTTACGCAGCTCTTTCATATAGCCAGTTATGTTTTTCAATAACTGATATCCAGTGGATTTGCAGCCATACAGTGAAAAATTGTATCTCACACCAGGTCTGAACAGAGCTGCAAGAGAAAATTGTTGTAAGAGTACTTCACTTACAAAGAGCGATGCTCTCAGCTTTCACACAATGCAGACTTACATAAATACATATTAAAAACATTACAAAACCTCGGACCACAGCACTAGGTATAAATACTATCCCTACTTGTAATTCCTATAAAAGCTCTGCCTTCAGATGCGGTTTACAAGCAGTAAGCAAATCTTGCTCCTGGACTAAACAAACAGGACTCAAAATGAGCTACTCAAATTGCATAAATTGCTCTTTCCATGGGGAAACACAAACTGAAGTTACCAGAAACAACCCCCTTCCTTTCCTCCCACAGCAGCCATGTAGATCCTACCTCCTTCTCAGAAATACAAATGCATTTTGAAATACTCAGGCTCCTTACAGGAAAACGGAGAGGAGAGGAGAGGAGAGGCATCTTGTTTGCAAAAAATCTTGAAAGTAGAGTGCACCTCTGACTTGAGGAAGTCCCAGAAAGTCATAAATTATTTACATCTTATAGTGTCAAACACCTGTGCCTCCACCAAAGACACATGGAATGGAAACAAGAAGTCAAGTGAGTTATGCAAGAGTGCAGGTCCAGCCTGAGAGATTCTCCTGCCAGGACTAAGAATAAAGGTGGATTTGCCAGCTTGATTCCAGATCTAGCAGCCTGGCAGCTCCCACAAAATACTGAAAGAAGCTTCCTGGAGCAGAGCTCAGGACTAGAGCAGCATATTACTGCACAGACATAGCATTGTCTGCTTAGAAAAAGCAAGCTCTAGCTTGCACAAATGGAAACAACATGGATGTAGTGTTGTAACTGCAGTCAGTCAGTCAGTCCTCTCCATCTCAGGTCTCACACCTGCCCGCCACTTCCCTTTCCTATGTAAATAGGCCTAAATTGTTTTCTCTAATGGAGACTATATGCCAAACTGTACTAGAAAGCAAATATATACCCTTTCAGCAGTAGACAAAAATCCTACGTCTTTCTTGAGTCCCCTTGCTCCTCTCTTGTTAGTCCTACCGCAGCTGAGTTTCATTTCCCTGATCTGCCCACCAGCATCCAGAGACCTGGAATGTGCCCTGTTCCAGGCGATTTCAATTGCTGACAGCAAGCCAACACATGGAGGTCGCACTTTTAAAAAAATCTGCATCATGTTAAAACAACGGATTACTCTTCCTCCATCCTGAGCAGCACTGTTTATGTTTAGAATCTAAACAAAACCCCAAACCCTTTTGTCTGAGTGAGGAAGTTGTTTGGTGTAGCCAGAAGAGGCAATTTCAAAACAGCTAACAGATAGAATTTTAACAGTCAAGACTGATATTTTGATTTGGCAATAAATTGATTTGTAAGAAATTAAAATATAGTGCCAAGAAAGGGCTTCATTTATGCACAACACACACACAGCAGTACCTATAGCACTGGTGCTGCTCCCATTCCACTCGCTGTTCAGGCTGTCAATGAGAAATATTCACAAAAACTTATTTCCGACTTACCGGACTTTATCACTGCATTTGTTGTATTTGAAGGAAATTTCTGCCAGTCCACACTACAGTGTTCAGACCCAGATGAATGACACCATTTTACGATATAGCCACAGGTCATGTTGGGGTAAGAATTCCAAGAAATATAAATTCCATTCCCCATTGCCACAGCTCGATCTGTTTTGACATTGTCTGCAACAAAGGGAACACAAAAATCCATCAGAGAGCAGACACTTTTCTGCAGTCCAGGCTGAAAGAAAGCCTTCCAGCCACAGCACAAAGGTTTTATAAACTGCAGACATTTCTAAGAATGAGAAGTACTCTGCTCCCGCTACTGTGAAATTTGAAGTGGTGCACTCAGCTATGCTTTCTGCAAATGTAGCCTGCAGCAAATCTCTTAGCCAGCTTTAAGTATGATGATGAGAAGCGCTGCAGCTCAGGACTAGCTCAAAGAGCACTTTTTGAAGGTAAGGATTTACAGCAGATGTCAGGTTCAAATCTGACTTGACACCAATTTGGCAAGAGCCTCCAGTTATAAATTCCTGCTGTGATTTCATCAAACAGTTTGCTTTCTGTTTCTTTCAAGTGTCTTGCTGTCACTCGCCCAACCACAGACAACCATTTTTCATGGAGAATCAACAGCTAAAGTCAAGACGTTGGTGAAATTTACGGAGGCTCCAGTCTACCAAGGGTAAATTAGAACAAATAAAACAAACTTTGCCTTCAGTCTATTTCTCTTGATTCTGATTATCAAAGGTTTAGCTGCCCTTGAAGTGATCAGATCTCGGAAAGACTTCTGATTCCTGCAGCTTTCTTCCTCGGCTGCCCATCAGATGAGGCCCTGCCGAGCTAAGGGATGTCTTCCAAAAGCCACCACAACAGCTGTGGCCCCATAGCAGATTTGCAAAAACAATCTCAGGGTTTCAGTTTTTCCTTTTTCAGTGTTCTCATTTATGCTCCCCATGGAGTCTATTATTTCATGTTATTAAAGCCATAAACTATGGCAGGCTGAAGGGCAAGGGCAGTTTTTAAGAACCAGTGCTGTGAAAACTTTATTCTCACAGACGTGCTGTGAATGTGAAAGGCCCATCTATTTCTAAATAATCTTAACATACAGCTAAGTGTACAATTCTTTCCTAGCTTGCGCATGGCAATAAAGACACACATGATTAAAAATAAAAAGCAAATCAAGTCCGAAAGTCTTTCAATACATTTTCCTAAAAACTACTATGAATCCAGTGATGCTGGAAGAGAACATATTTCTAAATAGAATTCTTTAATTTTCCTACTTACAAGAAAGACTTTTTACCGACAGTGAGTACACGCTCTAAAAAATGCTTAAATACACCACAGTGCTTTATTTCCTGAGCCTGGCGACTAGAAAGTCATTCAGGGCAGTACTGCTCATTTTGTTGTATTTATAGCTGCAACCTAGACTAGCAGAAATAACTGCTAGCATTACAGTACTACTGTGGTAGAAGACCATGTAACAGCCAGATTATATGCCCTGACTAAACAGCGCACTGTTCAGAGACAGTAGCAAATTAATTAAGGCAGAGTACCCCTTATTTGTGTCTTCAGTTTTTGCAAAACCTCAGCAGATCTCAAGCTTCAGAGCCACTGCTTTCTTGTAGACATTAAAAGCACTTTCAGACTCTACACAGGAAGCAGCCAGAAAAGATGTCTGGGCAGAAATGTCATCCAGTTCAGTGAATGATTCATCTTTCATGACTCCACTCAGTGACTCAGATAATTCCTATACTAACTTGGGAGCAAATCTTCAATGAGTATAAGTTAGGTAATACCAAGGAGAACCTCAGACACTCCACAGAAAGCTGCCATCCCAACACTACAAATCTATTACAGAGAACTCCCTGACTGCCACAGTCTTGTTCTTTCACTGCTCAAGGAGAGGCACAAAAGCATTTTCATTCATTCATTCCATTGTCTCATACAATTACTTTTACCTCCAAGAAGCAGACTAAGAATATACTTTTGGGTACTAGTGTTTTGGAGAAGCACAAGAAACATTCAGAACAATGGTTTTCCTTTGCATAGAAATAGAATTGTTTTTTCTCTCACTGTGAACCTCAAAGTACATTTCCTCCTATAAGAGAAAGCACTGTCTTATCAGTACCTGAGCTGCAAAACAGGCAGCTGTGATACCTGCTCTCTGAGTGAGGAAGGAGAAGCAGCACTACACATGCTCCAAGCAGAGAGGGGTCTTGCTGAATAAATCTGTCCTTCTGGAAAGAGTATCAGCCAAATCTAGAGCTGAAGGTTTGAGCTTTTGAGAGATTACACTCTTTCCACTGCTCATGGACTCTAAATAGCCACATGCAGGATTATCATCTCTCCAAGCTCAGTATTAGGAGCAGAAAATAGTTCTATCTTTCAGCTATTTCCCTTTACAAAAGCCTGCAGCAATAGTGTCAGTGCTTTAATTGAGAAACTGAAGTCCTATCTCCTTTCCAAACAATAGCTCAAGGATAGCAACACTTTTACTGACCAGCCCGATTAATATTCTCCTGCAGATCTCACAGGCATTGAACTGAAAATTCTCCCCTTAAAAAGCCACACAAGAGACCCAAAACTTTATTCTGATTCTCTATATCATTTAACAATTTTCAGCATTTCAACAAAAACACATAGATTTAAACTGAGCTCCCTAAACATCAGATTGACACTAACACTTTGAAGCTTCATCCTTGTTGTTCCTGGGAGGTCTCCAGAAAAGTGGAACACTGTTGCAGAGACTCACATTGTGACCCATCTTTTATGCATGGAGTACAACTAACTGGCAAGACATTACACTAAAAGCAAAGCAGTCATTTTTTTTTCTACTCTCCTCCAGTAGATTTGGGTGGAGAAATTAACCAGAAACAAAGAAAGCATATCTCTATCTTCTTTTCCAATAAACAAATTCACCCAGGTACTCCCTAAACTTTGAAGGTGTTTATCTCTCTGCTAGGAGCACTCACCACTTGGAAGTTCTGTGCTCGTTATCCTTGATGGAGGAGATGAGCCTGCGTGGTTTTTAGCCACAACACTAATTATACAGTCATTTTTTCCAAGTTTTATCTCAGTACTGTTTGAGGGTTCAGTGACTTCTTTATATTCCACCGGTGTCTCTAGCAGGTAACAGGACACTACATGAGACACTATTTTTCCATTGGCTTCAGAAAGGGATAAAGGCTATGAACAGACAAGGAACGCATTAAAATCAAAACAGAATAAACCAAAGAAGACATAGGTTAACATGAATGTAATGTTCTGCTCTGCTCTGATGACTGTACAGGCAGAAAAGACAGTCATTCAAGTGTGACTTTGACAATGAACACATAGTAAGTTTTTAATTTTCAGTTGAGATGTATTAAAATTTATTTTTTTTGTGAAATGCTTTTCAAGGCAACGTTTCAGTTACAAAACTTTAACAATATTCTCAATCAAAGAAAAATATATGTCTCAAATGGATGGCTCTATAAAAAGTAAGAAAAGCAGACCAATTTATTGACTGTAAGCTTTACTCATTCATCAACACGTAAGCAAATAGTTTTTCACCGAGTTACATTACATAATATTTTCAACCGTTAAGTGTTCTACATACCTTCCAGAAGATTTTTAGACTTTTTCCAGAGGGACTTCTTTCTCTCCAGATATCTGGTCCTCTTGCAGGAGCTAAGGGGGAAAAAACAAAAGAGATTTGTTTTGTTTTTTTTTTTCCTGAGTCGCACAGTAGATAATTTCCCATCTATTAAAATTATGTGTAATTTTCTTTTTTTAAAATATATAGCTTCACAAGTTCAACATTTTGTCATCAAAGAATCAAATACACTTACGAGCTTCCAGTGTTGTATGCTCCTCTATCCTGCTCCAGTCACTCCACATCCAGAAGTGGTCGGCCGCTGAACAGCGCACCCTGAACTGGTATTTGGTATATGGGTGCAATATGTCCAGCTGAGCTGTGTAAGTTGAGAATTTCCCACCAGCCATGGAGATATTGTGCTGTTAGAAATTTGCAGAAATTGATATGATGCATATTTGTTTTCTCTTTCCTAGGTTACACTGAAAGTCAACATCTAATGATTTTTTTTCCCTTAAGAATACCAACAGTACAAAAAAAGAGCTGCAGTCAAGTCTTATGAAGAAATTAATGAAAAAAGAAAATATTTCCTATACAATCATCCTAAATAAAGGAAAAATTTTCAGAAGTCTGCCCAGATAAAGTCACATAAATTGAACTATGGCTGTAGGTAGCATCTTGGGAAGTATAAAGCACAAAAAGGAGAGAGAACACTGATGAGCCTTCAACAGGATGAGCTCCGCACCTAGAAGGAGGTTGCTGCTTCCCAGCTAACCTATCCAGTCCTACTCTCTTCCATGTACAGTAAAACTTCAGCTCACATGAGGCAGCCCAGGATTTCACCTCTAGAGTTCAGAACCTGCACTTCCACTGTGCACGTGCACAGTGAACTGGTTGGGCAGTGAGGTTTCTCCTGAGACACAGGCACAGAAGCATGGTAAAGACTGAGCATCGATGTTTGTCATGCAGTCTTCCTCCTAGGCAGCTATTTTTCCTTCAAAAGACAGTATCTAAGTCTTACTCAGGTGATCTCTGTTCTGTGACCACTCTATGACTAGCCTCTCCTATTACTGTTAAAATGGTGCAAGTCTAGGGAATATTTCAGTTTCATGACTACTCAAAGAAACCCTAAGCCTGGGAATATTTTCTACTGAATCTAATAATAACACATGTGCATCACAGCTGCCAAAAGCTGGACTCCAAGTGACTTTAAGATGCAATTAACTGTGCACTTCTACAGCCAAACAACTTTTAAAATACAAAAAAAGCCAACAATCTCTCATATGGATGCAAAAGCTTCTGAAAACATCTTCAAAATGCTGTGTAAAACCCCACAACAATTTCTCAGCTACTTTTCTTTATTACAGAGAACTCCTGGAGGTTTTTTATTAAGCAACCAAAGGCAACATAGCAAGGATGTAAAAGCTTCTACCAAGCTGCTTGCTGTTTCAAAACATCTGTAGCTGCAGGCTCCGATACAGGTTCTGTGAATCAAGCTGTTGTGGCAGAGTTAAGACCCTACCATCTCCCACTGCCCCAGACAACTGACCTGGTAGCAGAGTTCACAAGTGTGTGCCCCAGGCTTCAAGCAGCATTGCTTTGGCTAGCCAATATGGCAAAATCTAGCTTTTTAGCAGCTTAAGCTAACTTAAATAGGGGTGGGTAACACTCTGGATGGTCTAGAAGCGCTAACTGTTGGGAGCAGAGAAATGCTGACTACTGTGGTGATGGTGTCTCAGACTAAACTCTAAAATCCAACACAGCTCATCTGTCAGAGCTGTTATGTACATGTAAAAGCCAGCTCCTTCTCCAATGACATCTATGATTTTCTTTGCACTACCTAATCTCTGGGTACTGCTTAACACGTGTCATAACGGAGAAAATATAAAAGCTTAAGACTTCTACATTAAGTGCTTTGAAAGTATTTTAGAAATACTCTTACAGAGCAAACATTAACTACTATCTTGTTATTTTAGAGGCAATGTAAATAACAATCTTCAGTCTTCTGCATCACTTCTGTGGCTTGAGTGACTTTATTCTATGCTGTGCCCAACAGGCAACTAAGTGCAGTGGGTAATAGAATAGTGCTCAAAAAAATCAAACAAGTTTAAAAAGCAGCCTTTAAAGTTAATGTGCTCAAATAAAAAATTCAGACTCTGTGCTCCAAGACCTGGTAATTCAGCATGTGCCTGCCCAAGCTGGTCAGAGAGACTGTAACCAAACACACAACACAGAAGTCTGTGATAAATCTCATGCCAACTGAACACGCACTTCTGCCTCTGGGCTTCCTCAGTGACACAAATCACTCTACACTAAAGTAGGCCATATAGATGAAGAGGATCTGTTCCCACAATCTACACTCAGCATCTGATTCTGGTGTCCAAGTTAGTACCCTAGGCAGAGTAAATATGCAGTTCTGGCAAGAGATGCAGAGCACCAAAGCTGGGCAGCAGCTGGAAGCCTGAATGCTGGAAAATCTGAACCCCATCCAGAAATACTTCCTTCTCTCTAGCTGCAGAGGTCTTCACTGGGGACTACCTATTGATAATGGTGAGAATGTTTTCCTTTTCTGTCTCTATATGACTGACATAAAAGCAGATCTAGCAGCTCCTTGCTGCTACAGCCACATGCGTGTCAATTGCTGACAGCAAGCAAATGGACTGTTTGTTCTATGAGAGGAAAAATAGAATAAAAAAGAAATTCAACTACAGACTGTAAGAGGCAATCTGAAGCAGTCACCATGGAAGTCTGTACAGCAGCACCCTGTCCTGGAACAACTGTGTCTTAATACAATGCACCAGGTAGTATATATACAATGCACCAGGAAGGACAAAGCACAAGGACTACCTTCAGGGTAGCATAGAGCACTATCCATCCTCTCCAAGTACCAAACAACGTGGTGGGTAATTTGACCTTCCTCTAAATTGTTTAAAACCAAACAAAAACCCCAAGAAAGAAAGTGGGGCAACAATGGAGATAAGCAGATTTTTCTCTGACTTCAGTGTATGAACTTGTCATTACTACATTAATCATTTAATAACATGATGAAAATTAATCTCAGAAAACAATATGAAATGTGGTTAGTTCAGTGAAAAAGATCAACATCTGAGCAATTAAAAAAAATTCCATTAAAAGCAACACTTACCAGTTTCTGCTCAAAGTGGCCACTGCTAATTTCAATTTGACAGAGAAGTCTGATCTCAGCAAAGCTGCCATTTATAAACCAATGTAGATGGACACTTGTAGAGCTGTTCCCAGAAACAGTTAACTTTTCAGGAGTTTTTGGGTGAACTTAAAAAATAAAGGAAAGAAACCCTCAATTCTAAGAAAAAAAACACATTCTTTTTAGTTCAGACAAGTCTAATTTTAAAAGATCAAAGAGAATCCAAAGGATAAATAAATGATCTGATCAGCAACTAGGACAGCTGTGCTGGGAAGGCACCCACAGTCTCGTTCCTGATGCTCATTTCAGCTATCAAACATAGAAACAGAATTACTTAAGGCTAAGCATACTGGCATGTGTGATAAGGAGCTGGAGACACAAAAAAACATTTCCGTTCCTACTGACCATATCTAAAAAGCAGAACATTAGCTATTTCAGGGGATCACATTGATGGATGAAATTCTTTCAACTTTGTTCAGCTTCTTTGAAGTTAGAACTTAAAATCTGCAGACTAAGACAGGGTAAGATGCCTAAATGACCTCTTCCAAAACTCCTTTAATGGTTTTTTTTCAATAATATTCAGTACTACAATTCATAGCTATCAGAGAAAAAAATCTCTACTGCTGGAATTGGTCCAGTTACCCTTGAGGAAATATGTACTCTATTTTGGGAAATAAGTGGACAGTGAGGAAAGGGAAGAGATGAGAAAAAATAATACGTAGCAATCTTACTGACTGGGTGCAAAACAGCCCAGTTTATAACCACCAGAAACAAATTATGCTTTCCTGGGACCTGCCAATTCACTCTGACAACTCCAGTCTCTGTCTACTTGAAAGGAGACATGGACAAAAAAAAAAAACCAAACACACCATCTTCACATTTAAATTCAATTTTTCAGAGAAAATGGCAGAATATTGTTACCATTAGGAACCCCTGAATCCTCAGCTGTAGTTGTGGAAGCTGATGGAAAACAGTGCTAGAAAGGTGGTCGTCTTCTCCCTTTACTTGTCTAAGCTGATGGTATCACGAAAGAAGTGAATTCTTTCTGCAAACCATGACAGCAGACGGTCATGGCTATTACCAACAGCAGTTAATACGCCTGATACTACACTTTACCTTTAAATGCTATACTTGCTATGTTCCATCTTCTGCTGCTGTAGAACTGCGTAATATTTTGCCCCATAGTAGATAGTGAAATACAGGGTCAGTTACAGTTCATAAAACTATACCTAGATTTTAACTATTGATGTGTAGTAGAATACGAAGTAATACAAAAGCAGCAGCTGGCTAATTATTAGATTGCAAGTAGCATTTCTCCACATAACAGTATAACTCATCTGATAGCATTGCTGTGGAGAATGGGCATCTCCCTGTATATCTAATCTTCATCTTGAGACAGACGTGTCCTAAGCTATTTTCTTTTCAAGTTCAAATTATTGAACGTGGCAAAATACTAGTGGCAACAGAGTAAAACAATTAGAAATATACCACAACAGTGTCCTTCACACCCAAACCAAACAAAAAGTACACAGTAATCACATTTTTTGCCTTGGTGATTTTTAAGACTTACTTCTTTGAGTTAAATCCACTAACAGTGAAGACTCTGTTTGCCCGATAGGATTGATGGCACCTAATGTGAAATCATAGGTGTTTTGATCAGCGAGTACTGGAAAGTCACAGACATGCTCTCTGCTCATTTCATTGACTTCACATAAAACAATTTTACCAGACAGTCTACAAAATAAAAAAAAAGGGGGAAGGGGAGGCAGAACAACTTAATTTTTTAATAAGAAAATTTCTAGCATGTCAGAAGCTTAGACCAAAAACACTGTAAAGAACAATGGACTCATTGACATGCAGCTTACAGAATGATTTGATTGCAGAGGCATATCTAACACCACAATGCAGGTTAAAGTGGCATCAGTCACGACTTGCCCTGTCCTCACATGAAACTCACCTCTTCCACTAGCATAACATTTCTCTTCTCTCTCTCACTTCTCAAAAGCCTGGAAAACAGGTAGGTCCTGTAAAACCACCTCACAAGCCACAACTAAGATTCTGATTTAAAGTATCTTAGTTCAGATCAGCCTACATTTGCATTTAAAGAACGTTCTTAATTGCCTTCTGAACTAGGGACATGAGACACAAGTGATGTCTCTCCAACAGACCTGCCAAAAGTAAACTAAGGTTTGTTACCTGGGATACGTCTATTAGTCCCAACTATTTTTATATCAAAAGCAGGAGAGGCCATCTTGTAACAGTGAAGACCAGAGGTACCTCTTTAGGGGTAAAATCTAAAGTCTGTATCTGTATATATGTATGTATAGAAGTTGCTTTAACTACAATCTGTGTAAACTTCTCATTTAATAGCAGAATTTACTCCTGCAGGCATTTATTGTGCACTAGCTAAGCTCTGAGATCTCTCTGCACCATACTCTCTACTTCAATAGCACAGTGTGGGCTGAGAACAAGGATGACAATATTTCACCTGAAATGTATCACATTAATCTCCTCACTGCTTTGGGCTTAATGAAAAAAGTCTGAATTGCATTTGCATTTATGAGCTCAATATGGGCATCTTTGAATACTTGCTCTGTTTTGTCCGTGTCTTTGCACCTTACCCAATGACTTTTTTAGTACTGGCACCCTGGACAACATCTGTGATGTTAACTCAATCCTAGTTGCCTCTGACTTGCTTAAAAGCCACCATGAGACCATTTCCCGTCAGTCTGTGTGACTCAGGCCTTTGCTGGCTCCCTTCCCTGACTGCTCCTTTGATATTACAGGGGAGCCTCCTCACCATGGGAATTTTGTTAACTCATTGCTAACTTCTAATCATAGCCCCCAAGGAACACCACTTGGAAGCGCTACTCTAAAACCAAGATTCTTCACTTTTAAGGTTTTACATGGCCTATGATGCAAGACAAACTAGTGTGACATCAGTCTTCACTTCTTTCTGGGGATGATGTCAGTGCTATTTGTCCTTTTCAGTGTTTTCCAGGTAACATGCACTTTGACTGCTCTACACTATCTGGGTTCTCAGTGCTGGAGGCTTATTTCTATTTTTCACAGTAGCGTTTGGGAAATGCTCCATGGTCTGTCTTACAATTGTTCCTCAAAGAGTTTCTGTCATCCTGCATTAAGCTTGGTAAACGTCTGACAGATGAACTGACACAGGTAACATACAAAAAAATTAGGAATGACTTCTACTGTCTCCCTGTATTTTCATATTGGTCTTACCTACATGCTGACAGCAGCCTAACACGCTAAGCCTTTTTTTTTTCTCTCATGAGTTCATAATGGCACAAGACTCTGGGAAAAGTCATCCTTAATTCCCATTTTGCAGAGCTAGACAAAGATTTTCCAAGTTTAGTTTAGTTTCATCTTCAATAAGCTCTTGTAAAGTATTTTAGGCTCTCAACAATGGAGACTACCTCATTTAAATAGAATCAGTGCAGTAACTCAAAGGCAGCAATGGGTATATTCCAGTCCCTTTCACTCCATTTAGTGCTAAATTGGTTTACCTTTCAAACAAACTGTACTTTGTTTTTCGTTTTCCGTATAGTCCACTGGGTCTGCCTGGTTTCCAGGTGCATTTTATTACGAGGAAGTTGGACGTTTCACAGCTGAGGTTTTGGGGAGTATCAGGAGGATCTGTAGCATAAAATGAAACCAAAACAGTTAGCTGACTTTTTGTCATCTTAGTGAGACAGCTGGGCTGCTATCTTCCTGAAAGCATCACCATTCATTTTTGCTGGGTCTAGATTATGTGCCTCACAAATGCATGGTAATAGTTACACTCCAATCATATAAACAACATGCTCAAAAAAATCCCAGTAAGATAGATCTATAATTATTATCAGACCCATCTGACTAACACTTGATGCTAGGCTTCTAAGTGGGTGGGTAATCTGGTAAATCACATGCAAATATGTTCACAAGCTCCAGGCTCTGACCTGGAAGTATTTCACTGAAACTCTGCCAAGAAAGACTGTTCCAATGTTCTGAGCCACAGTTTAGCTGCTGAGCAATGTAGGAATGCTCTCGGCTGTGTGTCACGTGTTCTTATCTGCCAGCTTTGAATTCTTCAAGCAAGTCATGTCAAGGAGATGTTCCCTTTAGCATGAATTCCACATAGAATTAAAAATTAAAGCAAGCTTCAAATGGTTCATCCTCTTCACCATTTATTGCTTTGGAAGTACCCACCTTTTTTAAAATTTTTTCTTTGTTCCCATACTAGAGCAGCATTGGGTGCCTTCCTGGAGAAGATGGGCAGCACTCCCACAACAGACAAGGTAACCATGCTAATGCGAGACTAAGCACAGCACTCATTTCAAGTCTCATACACTTTTCTCAATAAGGTAGCACAGTAATACCCAGGTAGCTGCCCTAGAGAAGGTCCACTAACACAAAAGTGGTAGGCTTTCTTCAGATTATGAGCAGCAGACCAAAAAGAATGCTTATTTTGTCAGATCTAGGCTTAACCAGGGTGGTGTGTATACGTATTTATTACTCCATCTACCTTTTCGTCCCCAAATGTCTGTCATCAGCAAAAGCATTGTACCAAGTCCTCTCCCTTCCCACTAAGTAGGTATTACAAGCAGAAACACTGGCAGGAAAGCAGGCTTCAACACATCACAGCTCTTCAAAAACTACTATGTGGGAAAAACTATATGGGATCATCACAGCTTTCAATCATGAACCATTGATTATTTTACCTGAAAGATTCTCACACAAAAACAAATACTGCACAAATAGTGTAAAAATGACACCTCACTGAGAAGTCATAAAAGGCTGGATTCCATCTTGCATTCGCTGTCACATATTTAACATACAAAGTTAATGACAGAAGGCACAGGCTGGAGTTGGTAACACACTTTCAAAATTAGTCCAGTCTCTTCTTTCCTTTCCCTGAACCCCTAAGTTCAAAGGCAGACATCTGTAGTGGTGAACAGAATTATAATGGGCAGCTCTTGGAAGACAGTTAAGACTCAAAATCCCTGTGGGGAAAGCACACAAAGCTCTGAAGTGGCCAAGTCTGTGAAAGAAGAACCAGGTACTTTCAACATTTTATTTAAAGAGGTATCTGTATCTGGAAGATATTTCTGAGGCTGGCATGATTACACAGAGAAGTCACACAGTGATTCAGTATCTTTAAAGAAAACACTAAAAGCATGTTTAGAAGATTTTTCAGGAAAGAGTACAGCAAAGGAATCCAGCTGACAGTTAATTAGTTCCTAGGGAGTGAGTGTCCTAAAAGAGCATCTGTTCTTGCAAGTCTAACTGTTTTATTGTCTTCATTTGACTGGTTAGTAAATGAATGTTTTCACTTAAAATTCATGCTCTTGCTCTTGCCATGGATGAAACAGAATGGATGTAAATCTGAAGTTAATGAGGCTAGGGATAAATCTTTATATGGTAATAAACTACCGAGTATTTCAGATCATGAAGAAGTGCCTCAGAAAAACAGACCACAGGGTGAAGCATTGGGGCAGGTTCTAAGAAAAGCAGGCTTACAGGGATACTTCCTCATCCTCCCAGCCTTGGTGTTCTCCATAGGCTGGGGTTTTCACAGTGAAATCAAACATGTAAAATCCTGGTTTGTCCTCAGAAATCATAGGCCAAGGGGAAAACCAGCCACAATACAATTTGTTTTCTAGCAGGATCCTAAAAGTCTCAAAACAACTTTGATTTTCCTGAGGTTAGTAGACACAATGATACGTACATCCTACAAACAGGACAGTTCCTTCCATCTCGATTTCGGACACCACGCACACTGCATTTGTCCCACTGGTATTTGAAGCACTGGCATTTAGTACTCTGATTGCACTGCTCCGACTGCTTAGAAGTATCATTGGGTACACTTCTGGTCCATAAGTCATCTTTTTTATCTGCTGTCCTTCTTCATGGACACAACAGATTGTCACATCTGAACCTACGGCCACCACGGTGTCCTGAGGAAACACCCTAATGCCACTGGGCTCGGTATCTTTTCCTAGCAGACAAGGAAGAACAGAAAACAAAAACAAACAAAACACTCCGCATGAACAGTTTGATATAAATATGGTGCTGATCAGCTAAAATGTGATTGATGAGCACTCCAGTGCTAGGTTTCATTAACTGATGATTGCGTTATTTCTCTAATCTAAACACTCCCAAAAGCAGCAACCCATCATCACCTAATGTTTTTTCTCTGACTCTGGCTTACTTTTCATACAGCAATGAAAGCCCATGTGGTGGCAAGGGAACAAACATACCAGGGACCTCTTTTACTGGGCTCCAGTCACTCCATTCCTTGGGACCGACAAACTGTGTTACATTAACGTAACAGCGAATCTTCACATAGTGCGATGTGCACTCCAAAGGCATATCTGATGTCCAGTTCCATGAAAGAATGATGTCTTCATGAGTCAGTTTTGAGTAGTAAGTTACCTAAGTTTCCCCCCAACAAAAAACAAAAACAACAAAAAAAAAATCAACTAAGAGAAAGCTTATGAACACCTGCTAACAATGACATAAAATCTCCCAGGTGTCAACACAATGGCAAGTTAAGTGAAGCAAATAATAAAGTCCTGATAGGTGCCTAGAGTGTCCCATCTGTCTTTCAGTTGTGTGGTGAATTTACTTGGACAAAAGCCTAAGATGCTAAGCAGCCCACCAGTAAGGTACGCTGCCAGCAAGAAATACCACAGAGCACGCATTTGAGGAAGAACAGGAAGCTCACCAAGCATTTCAAAAGGTATACAATGCATCCCAGTACCCTGGGTCTCTCCCAGGCAGGTAAATGTTCCAACTTTTCCAAAATGAAACTCTTCTCATATGGATCCCAGGCTGCACTTTTTATCTTTTCTCCATTCCTAAAAATTATAGAGCAGAACTACAGGCTGGCCTGCAATAATGGTGGTTGCAAAAAGCTTCACAAACCGAATATTCAAGACCGCCAAAGTGGTAGAGTAGAACTAATGGTGTAAGATATCTCTCAAATTCACAAACAAGTTCTATCAAAAAAAAAAAAAAANTGACTCTGAGTTATGTACTGCCAGTATGGTAGCCAGTGTCCTCAAAACTTTGGAACTTAACAAGAACTTACCTACCAGAAGCATGACTACACTCAGATTCTGCAAAGCTACAACCTGCATTGTTTCAATCTGTCTTCAAAGGACCTCCCAGAATGTTACCAAGGTATGTATAAAGGAAGAAAAAGGCTTACTTGTGTGACTTTTTCCATTGTTTCTTTGCGGAGTATCTGAATATGCCAAAACGCATCCAGTCCATATGGGAAGACAGATCCGTTATCATTCCACTTCAGATTTAATGTGGAAGTTGAAAAGTCAGGCGTTAAACTAAGAATGTGTGGAGTGAAAGGAACAAATGCTTGAAAAAGAGAGGGGAGAAAAAACCATATTCAAGTCATTAGTCAACGCCACCTGCCCTAGTGGTAGTTAACACCCACATCTCTCTGCTCTGAACTGGACAGTAGTCATATGAACACATAATTCAGCCTCTAATAAGAACAAGTTGGGCTCCATCATTACTTGGGTATGAAAGCTCCCATCAAAGCACAGGTGCTGATGAGTCACTAGGTAGTATTTTCTTTTAACATTTCAATATGCAGATGTGCGAGTGATCACAAATATGACTCTTATATCCCATAGTAAGGAAGACATTCTGTCTTTCACAACCTTCTTTCAATGCTACAAAGTAATTTTAAGCTAGGAGAAATATTAAAGGCACGACAGAATGATTGGGACAGGACAGGGTGATTAAACAGAAGCATCTCTTCTAAGAATAGGTGGTAGTGAAGCAAGAGGTTGAGAAACAGGCAAGGATTATGGTAGTACTATGCTTATGGCAGTTCATTGGGCCTGACTCCGGATATATCTTGTTTTTAAAATGTGTGATTTGTCTAACTTGGGCCCTGGTTAAGGCTCCTCAGAGCCTGCAAAGTGTTCAGCATAGTTAACATGCTGATAAGGGACAACCTGTCATCAAACTAAGAGACTCATCCTGCTTGCAGTAAGCAAGATCCCAGAGAATTCAGTGAGTTTCCCACATGTTTTTGAGCTATGCTTTGTTAAAAGTTGTTGAGCTGCTCTCAACTGAAGAGTAAACTAAGCCATGGATAAGAGGTGCTACTGACTCCAGAAGTCAACCTTACAAAGGAATGAGCATGCGAGATGAGCCGGCATGGCAGCTGGTGTCAATGCCATCTTCAGCTTACAACTGCCTCCTTTTGGAGGAAGGAATTGGAAAAAAATCCAGTTTGTCTATGATGCCAGTATGATGCAGCCTACCTCCCAAGCATAAAGGTTATTTGCTCAGTTTCATACATTTGAACAGAATGGGTAAACTGGGCATTTATAAGAAAATATGATCCTGTCAGGAGTGATATATAACTTCCCTTAAAATGTTGTGAAATTGCAGGAATAAACCATTCTGTAGCTATTGAGGACTTAAAATGGAAGAGTGGGCACTAGGAAGTATATTCTACCTTTCCCAAGCCAAGTCTGACCAAATGCACTTTATGTCTCATGCAGGCATCCCATTATATGGATTAGGAACTTGTTTACAAATCCTTCCTAATTTACAATCAGGAAGGAAAAAAAGTCAAAGATTGACTAGGGGGATGTAACACTCTTGTACTTTGTTTTTCTCCTCACATTCTGCCCTTGACTTCTCTACCATGATCTTTGGATAAGAGGGCTTTTCTTCTCTCTGAAGGGAGAGAGAAAAGAATTTATTGTTTACAGTAGACTCATATGGACTCAACACATCAATGTTTTACATACAGGAGTACTGCCAAAGAGAACTGCAAGCATATACACTTTGAGAGCACTGTTAATCACAGTATAAAGGCCTTATATGCAAATGTAAAACCTGATACTTACAGATGTCCTTCTTGTGAATTTCAAATTTTTTTGTAGCCAAAGCAGTTCCAGAAATGCTGTTTGTGGTTATTGTCACTATGCTGGAGCTCTCTGGGACTAGAATTTTCACTCTTCTCTCCTTAGTTTTAAAACACACTGGAGTCAGTAGGTCCCTGAAAAGACAGAGAAAATTAAGCAGGTATTTCAGCTGATAGGAAGCTAAACCAAGCTAAGTGCTGTTCCTAGGACACTAGTAAACCGCAAATTTTCTATAATACAACAAAAGATCGCCATATCTTGTTGAGGCACAAAACTTGTATGGGTATTAATTTCACATTAATAGGCCTTGTCTTTCAAGTAACTTTCATCATAGTGACAGGCTGTGCACTACTTGCATAATGTTTGTGCAGTGCTCAGCACAATGTGATCTGGCCTTTGTTGGGAGGTTGTAGATATGTACAGGAAACAATAATGGATGGGTCAAGTCTCTGTGCTCATGGTCATTGATATGCAACTAGAAAGACAAAAAGTTTTGAAAAATCCAGAGCTTCCTCTTGGGGGAATGATGGGAGGAAGGAAAGCAAAGAGAACAATGCCAGCCTTCCTGCTGAGGGACTGTTACTCATTAACTGGAACAAGAACCTGGAGCTCCCATCAGCTGGAGTCAAGAGCTTGGTCTGAACTTTTAAGATTCGTGCAAAAGATTCTGGGCTAGCGAAGGCCAGCTGAGACTAGAGTGCTCAGAAAGGCTCTTCTGTACTGAGATATTATTAGAGGATGTTTGGGAAACTGAAAAACAAAATCTCTTTCCCTCAGGGAGGTCTGCAGTAAGCTCAGCCCTCAGTGTTTTTGCTTCGAGGGCCCAGGCCTGTTCTGTTTAGCTAAGGAGAAACAGCAGCAGCTACATGACTGTTCCTGTGTTAGAGGGCAATACCTCATAAACTCTGCACTCCTGAACTCTGGCCGCAGTGTCACATATATATGGGTTTTTTTTTAATAGAAATTATAGCTGGCAATGCAGGAGGAATAACTAGACACAGCAAAATCAAACATGTAGGTAGAAGAAGTTCAGCCAAGCCCTGGGACCCCAAGGACAAGTCTGGGCTGCCTGCAGAATTTACAGGAAAAAAGACAGTGCAAATATCTGGATTGGGGGCAGGATCAACAAGCAAAAAGGATTGGAACTCATCACTAGCACGTGATAAGTACTTGGCAGATCAATAGCATGGGGAATTGAACACGTAGATCTCATTAGTGAAAAACACACTCAAGATTTAATTTTTTTTAAATGTTTCCCAAAATTTTCAACTCCCATTGGTTTTGGAAAAACTATTGTAATTATGGAATAATTTTTACGTTTCCTCTAATATGATGTTCTCCAGACAGATTAAAACTTATAAAGGTTGCAAGATAGCCTCCAAGAGATTTTTCATGTTTTTCCACATGTGAATCTCAACACTTATGTCATATATTCTACCGCTTTGGCCCATAACATCAGGATTTGCTTCTTCCAACTATCATTTCCTTTTGGATTGAACCTGGTATGAACATTTCCCTCAGGAAAACTCTAAAAAATAGATAGGCAGACACACAGAGAAGTCTAAGTAAACAAGAGCACCTTCCAGTCCTTTGAACAGAGCAAGAAAATTCTGGCAGAATCATTAGCATGAAACAAGACTTTGCCAGAAACACCGCCATTGCCCGAGTGCCTGGAGGGAGCACCACCCATGGAAAACTATGGGGAGATGCTGGGAAACAACAACATCACAAATTCCATGGGCAGTGACTAAGGAATAATTATATTTTCATCACAATTCCGTAGTTTCCAACCAGGTATACAGGGTACTTACTTGGTAGTGTAGCAAAAGTCAGTTTGTCCATGTCTTCCTTTAGAAGAGACATCCCAAGTACAGATCATGTCACGTAAATTGTGCGTTACACATTTCAAATTCTGGGGGTGCCCCAGAGGACCTGAAATCGTGTAAGAAATACAGTGACAAACTGCAGGTAAAAAGATGACTAACTATGAACCAACTACTACTGTTCACATATACAGCCATTCTTTTTATATTCTGATTGCGTGGACGTCTGGCCAGTATTTTAAAACTGTGGAGTAATGTGTGTGCCTGATTACAGACAGACACAGACTGACAGATTTCTAGAAGTACCTAAAATCTAGGTTTAGACTTGTGTGCAACACAAGCAGCTGTTTCTTTCCACAGTACCCACTCCTAGCTTAGCCTAAAAAGCAGGCTTTGGGCCAATGGCAAAACCACAAGCTCTGATGATAAATTTAACAAGTTTTTTGCTCTACTCCATTGTCTCATATGGAGAGCAATTAATGACAGAAAGGTAATTAATGATAATGTGTGAAACTGTTGTAGGCAGACAACATATACTACAAGAATGTCTCAATGCATTTACATTTACAATGCATTTAAACTAACTGCATATGTAGACTCACAGTTACTTTACAGAGAATTTAATACCTAATTTTGCACTGGTTTACCATATGCCATAGGGTGCTGGAAAGCAGAAACCAGGCATGACAGCACTTCCATTCCTAGGATGGTCTGGGAGCACAGAGGTGATGGTTTTTGAGCATACATACAGTAGGAAAGCAACATAATTAAATAGTGTCAGAAGCTACATATAAAAAATAATAAGCAAATTACATTGCAAGAAACTCACCTATCTCTTGGCTATATATTAAGCTTTTTAAACACAGAATAGCTAATGCTAAAAGGCAGCGAAGGCTTGAATTCTTCCACATTTTTCTACCGGTTGTTTTCAGAACAGCAGCTTCAAGTAGGAATAGACATCATCTTCCAACAAGCTGGTCAGTTCTAAAAAAAACAAAAACAAAACCCTTTGAAATTCCAGAACTGGTATTCCACAAATGCCATTTTTTGTTCCATCTACTTTTCTTTCTCAGTGCTGCTCCCAGACGTAGTAACTCCTTTCTCTTGGTTGTCTGGCAGGTAAACTTTTGCCCTATCCCAACCACTTCCTGATGCATACATTTTCAGTGAGACACTTCAAACAACTTCATGATTCACAAACTCAACTGTCCACAAGTCTCCTTTGCAACAAAGTGCAGAACAGAAAAGGCATTCCAAAGTATTGCCTTGGAAAATATCTTCTCCACTTTAGATTAAATGTTACATTCTGAAAGGATCTGTTACTGCGAATAGAAATGTTCACTGCTTTGCCTAAGGATTTAAGGGAACAGGAAACTGTTTTCCTCTACCCTCTACTCCCTTCTCATATTGCTGGCTACTCAAAATTATAGGATGCCTGAGACACTACAGAACCAAATGTGATCACCTGACATCACTGTCTCAATGCAATGTTAAGTAATGCTGTTTGAAAGAAAAAAAAAAAAAAAAAACCAAACCTGAAGAAAATTTGATCCATTTCTCTACTAAAAGATACTTGTTGCTGTAAATACTAACATTACAGTAAAAAATTATCTGTCTTATGAGGAAAAGCTGTGGGACCTGGGATTGTTTGGTCTAGATAAAAAGAGACTAAGGGGGGAATCTCATTAATATTTACAAATGTCTAAATGGTGGATGTCAAGAGGCTGGGGCATCCCTTTTTTTTCTGTTTTCTATAGACATAGGACAAGAAATAGTGGAAAGAAGTTGGAACACAGAAAGTTCCATTTGCATATGAGGAAAAACTCTTTTACTGTGAGGGTGAAAGAGCCTCGACACAAGTTGCCCAAGGAGAGAAAACCTCTGGAGGTTTTCAAACCCACCTGGATGTGTTCCTGTGTGACCTGATCTAGGTTGACCTGCAGGGAGGCTGGACTAGATGATCTCTAAAGGTCCTTTCCAACCCTACCATCCCATGATTCTATGATCTAGAATATTAAGCCTTATGTGTTCTTTGAAGATTAATGGGTTTCATGTTTTCCAAACAGAAGTTCAGCAGAATCTGGGGAACACATTTGTTGCCACCCACATATTTGCTACCATGTTTTGTTCTCAAAAAGAGAACTGCAGGAAAGCTTATCTTAAAGCCTTGCCAGTCCCTGGTGCATTGTTTCCCTGCCAATTGAAAGCTGAGAAGATGTGAGCACCCTCCCAGGTACCATAACTCCCATGTAGCAAAGAGCCTTCTCTCAGTGACCAACAGCAGGAGCTCAGCCATTTTCATGTAAGACAATAGCTGAGGCAGCTTCTCCTACAAAGCAGTTTTCTGAAACTCTCATTTTTTCCAGGCTACTTCTTTTGGAAATCTGAAGTGAAAAGGCTCTTGGCCTTATCTCAGAAATCTCTTCCAAAGCTAGATGCGCATCATTGTCAGAATAACAGAATTTGCCTCTCTAATTTAAAAAGAAACCTGTCGTTACTGAAGTCGTCTGTGCCACCAGGAGTACGTTCCCTCATCACTGCAATACAAACATATTTTTTAATTACTTTTTTGAAATAAAAATTCCCCCTCAAAGGACAGCTGAGGATGTCCAAAATGTTCTTCCATCCCTCACCAATCTGCACCATGTGAGGAGAAACATAACAACACTATGTCAAATAATACAGAGCTGTTCACAAGGGGCCACTTGTTTCTCTTGGTCTGCAAAAACCCAAGTGAAGGAAAGGTCTAGGCAGCAGAGGAGCTGACTAATGTGATGGTAAAAGCCAGTGTTACATCTGGAGGGAAGAAATGCCCTTAAAACTTGACAATTATTTTCTTTCCACCATGTTGTCAAGGCACTTGAAATCATTACTAAACACATACTAATTAAAGCTCTACTGCCCCTAGATACATTCACTTCTTTTTAAATATTCCTAAACTGTAATGTACATGCCATGCAACTTGTCAAACGCCAGATCAAGAGTGAAATTGGACAAATCTGCTTTCAAGTAAAGATGAATCAAGAACCTGCGAGGACATGAAATATAACAATCTCTGTTCCACAAGTTCGTTGCACATTTTGTTGTCTATCAAGGTCTTTGTATCCTATTTGTCCATGTAATTAAAGAAAACAAGGCTTATTACCTCCAGGTTTGAACTTTCCTTACAAACCTCTAACTTCACCAAAAACATGAAGACTAGTCAGACAGACCTGGGAGTTATGTGACAAAATTACCGACTTCTATTTGCAATGTACATGCAAATTTTGTTTGTGAGCATTTCTTTAAAAGCCATTTCTAGTTTGGAGGAAAGCCCAAAATGAGAATTTCAAGTTTTACATGAAAAGCACTTCACAGTTCTTTTATCAGCTAGCAGAAGCTGAGGAAAAATAAAAGAAAACACTGATCCACTTGAAGGAGGGAAAAGTGCATTGCAAAGTTAATTAAATCCCAAGCCTCTCACTTTCTAAACACATTATCTGTACAGGATTGTGCAAAACGTGTTTGGTCATGCCAGGTTTACAAGGCATATTCAACAACTACACATGGCTTTGTGTGTGGTTCACGAAAATCATCTGGTTTTCTGCACAGTTTTTTAATATATAGCTCGCTGAGTAGTCAGTCTCACTCCTGCAGAAGTTTTAAGAGTAACATCATAGCAGTGAATTACAAGAAATTTGAGTCAAATCAAATTCTCCTAACTCTTGAGTTTTTATTTCTGTTTCAGTCAGGCACCAAAGGGAACCTATGTGCTTTCATGCAGAGCATGATGAGCGTTTTGTAAACCACAATCTTTCGTAAGAAGCGTAGGCTCCCTGGCTCTTGTCATACACATTTTATGGCTTGTTGAAAAGTTGGCAATTTGAAGCCTCATGTCACGTAATTAAATGCCATTACTCAAGAGAAAAGATCTCCATTCATAGGCTTGTTTTAATTATAAAGTTACAACATAATTGAAGAAATTTAAAAATAAGAAGTTCTCTTTCTTTGGATGAAAGCCGCCTTCCATCAGTTCAAGACTAATTCGAAAATGGCACAGAGGTTTTTTCTTACCCTGGTGAAACCTGAAAAGCATGTTATCCTCTAGGTGGATGTATTCTTAAGGAGGCTAGTACAATACAAAAGTCAGAGATGTTAATTTAGGACAAGAGAGCTCAATGCTGTCAGAGGCAGGCAAAATCTTGACCAGGGCTAGCTGGAGTTCAATAGGAGCAGTTGCTACTACGTGTAAGTGTCTTTCTATTATAAGTCTTTATTTTTTAAAAAATCGTATGAAGGAGGTCAGCCCATTCTCTCCATCAGAAAGAAAAATTGCAACTAACCTGTCTTTAACAGTTGTCCTTCTGAAAAAATAACAGCAATAGCACACCTCCTAACAATCTCATTTCCTCCTGCAGTCTATTCCTGTCAAATCACTCGCTCTGCCATTAGTGCTCCCAATGGCTACACAGCTATGTCTTGCTCCATTTTAAGCACATCACTTTACCCTATCTGCAGCTGAAAAAGAACAGTTTATCCTCTGCCTTGAAGGGACCTCTTACACAGAACATGACTGATACCAGGTCTCTAGTAGCACCTAATTGAAAATCTCTTTTTTTTTTTTTCCCCTAACATATCCCAATTTCAGTTTCTGTATTCTGATAATTCCTGGAGTAAATATTTCTCTGTGGACCAAATCTGCTGTGTCCTCAGCTTTTAAGAATTTCTGCCCCCAAGGCCTGGTCATGACCAAGGACAATGAAGGAACTTTTCTAAAGCAAACTTATGCATAGTATGTGTTTGCACAGCTCATGCCATATTTGCTTTCTCCCAACATTCAGACCTTGTTGACTCAATTTTGCTGTGTGATACAGTCCTGGATACTACTGTATAAAGCTGCCACATAGCTGTTCGTCTAATACTTCAGACTCTAATTTCATCCTCAAATGGATTGCAAACCTCCTGACTTAGGGTGAGTATATTTGCACAGTAAATTCATCTTGAAAGCTTTGCCTGAAAAAATCTTTTACTAAAAAAAAAAAAAAAAAAAAAAAAAGACTCCCATAAATCTATGCTATGGGGAAAAAAAATGGGTAATAATTCAAAAAGTATTCCTGTGTAAATTCATGCCATACCAACAGCAAAGGCATGGGAGGCATGTAATTGCCCATATTTAAGAGCAGTTGCTAAAAGCCAAGGTCCCACACTATCTGTTGGAAACCACAGTACCAGGAGATGTCCTGATGTCTGCTAAGGGCTTTATGTTGTGCAGAGGAACTACTCTTGTGAATGTGGTCAGAAAGAAGCCATTTAAAATTGCTTTTTATGCAGAGAAGCAGAGAAGCCAAATAGGGAACAATCAGATTCAGATTCTTGGCTGCTGAAGCCAAGGGATGGTGGTCTATATTTATACCACCTCACACTGTGGACTTCTAGATGACTTCTGAAGATGTTTTGATGTATACAGTGCACCTACTTGTGATAAAACAGACAAGAAAGGGAAAGCACTCCCTGGGAAAAATATCTGTGGGCCTGGGAAAATATCTGTGGATAGCTTTCCTTCAAAACCTTGTCAGCTGTAAAGAAGTTTAACAGTTCTGTGACAAGCTAAGAAAAGGAAGGCAGCCCTCATTTGACAGTGACTTGCTAAGACATTAGCGGCCTTTTTAGACTTAAGCTCTCAAAGTGAAAACCAGAAGATAGCTGGTATCTCTGGGGCTGACCATGTGTTTTGTGTTAAGTGTATCATGGCTTAGGTGGTTCTGCATATGTTTTTTTAGAAGCATAGCTGACAAAATTATCAATTCTTTTTAAAGGAAAAAAAATATTTTCCTAGTTGTAGCAAAACGGTTCTTTAAGCACAGAAGTTCTTCAAAGCTCTGTTCTGTTCTATTTCATAGTTTTCTGGTCTCAGAATGTATTTCATTGTCAAGTGCTTGGAAACCACTTTGAAAACAAACAACAGATTAAAAAAAAATAATAAAAGTCTTTCTGGCCTGTTTTCTGCCTGCAGTCTCATCTGCCAGTCACAACCCTCTATATCTGATTTTTAAAAAGATATATGAATTGAGGATCAGTGGCCAAACTTTTCACGGCTATTTTTGTGTTCCACAGGCAGTTACTTAAAAAGAGTGAGTTAAAAAGTGAGCTTATACAAAAAGGTTTAGGGAAACTCTAAGTGGATAATAGGAGATTAAACTATGAAACCAGTAAAACCACACACATTAAACACAGTAAAAACATACATATAAAACACAACAGGAGATATGTTTGGCAGTGAATTATCACAAGTTAAAATTTATTTGGGTTTTTCCTCCACTTTAGAGATGTCATCATAATAATTCACCACCAAATGGAGCATTCAAAGCGCTAAAAGAAAATAATTATATAACACATCACACACACACACACACACACACACACACACACACACATCATAGATAGTGATGGCAGGCTGTATTTTTGGCAATACTGAACAGCCATCAACCCAAATACGGCCAGGCAGAAATGCAGGTGCTTGCCTAGATCAAAACTTTCCCTCTGTAAGAAAAACTGCTCTGCTTAGCAGGTGGAGAACACTCCTTTTACTTGTCTCTGCCCAAAGTTACTAATTTAACCTTCAAAGTGAAAGAAAACATGCCCATATCCAGATAAAAATGCACATATCAAATTACACATCCTACGATTGCCAAGAGAAAGCTTCCAAAAAAATTCCCCTGAAAGACGACGCCAGAAGTACACATTTCTGGGAAACCAAGCAAATTGCCAATACAGCTGACAGTAAAGACAATGAACGAAGAAACAGAAGATCAACTGGCTTTCTTTAGAAGAGCTTTGCTGCCTGCATGGCCTTTCAATCTTTGACTTTAAAACAAGCTGAGCAATAAAAAAAAAGGGAAGTAGAATTAATGAGATTTATTTGAGGAGTTTTAGTTGTTTTTTAATAGAGTACATTCTTCCACCTCCTTAAAAAAATTCCAAAGTTGAAACAAAAAATGTCACTTTAGTAATATAAATGCAGGCTTTCCCTGTGTTTTATAACATGGCAATATTCCACATTATAAAAGATTTGCAGGACATGAATCACTAAAACTCGTTTATAAATGAAGGCTTCATCCCATTTGGGAATCTGGTTTTCCCCAGTTCTAAGGAATTACTTTAAGAATCTGTTGTTTCTCTTTCTGAAAGCTGATAAAATTAATCAAGTTGCCTATCTGCACCAAATGTACTTGCCTAATCAGCAGTAGAGGAAAATGAAACAGAGAGTGTTAGAATATTATACAATAAATGTGCAGGAGTGCATGAGGCCAAATTTTTAGTCCTTTTTAGGACTAAATTGAGTCCAAATTTTTAAGTTTTTTAGGGTGTTTTTCCTGTCAAGCATGAGGATTAAAATTCCCTCCTCACTGCTTCCTCTAGCTGCCAAATAGCAGCATCGCCTCTGAGATGCTGGAGAAGCCACCACAGTTACCTAGCAGCCACCTAAGCCTGCTTGTACTCTGCAAGGCAAAATGAAAACACACAAGCTGAACACAGGATCAGTACTTGAATTTTCAAAGCTCCTGGTCACAAACACCATCTACAAAGACAAGAATTTAGGCAAGAAATTTTACCAAAAAAAGTGTGAAAGTGTATCCTAGCTGGAGTAAATATTTCAACAGGCTCAGTCTAAGACCAATGTGCAGCTTCATTTGCTTTCCAATATTTCCAGTTCTTTGTTTCTTCCAGGACTGTTAAACACTAGAGAAATACAAATAAGCAACTTGCAGACTAAGTGAGCCAGAGGGTACCTCCAAGTAGTAGTTAGCACTGAGAAGCAAGCTCACCTAGCAAAGAGATGAGAGAAAACACTTTGCATGGGATTTCCTGACTTGAGTCCAATGCATGAAAACTACATCCGACAGGGACCAGAAACATTTGAAGTAATTTGCTTAATAAGTCCATGAACAAGCACCACAATTCAAGGGTGATTTTGCGACAGTGTTTAGTAACTGTTAGTCAGTACAACACACACATGAACACAGAGAATGAGACTCCTAGGACTTACCTTTAGAAAGAAAGGAAGTTACACAGAAGAAGCAGATGTCAGATAGTAGTTTCTTCATAGCAATGGATATAATTTTGAAAAGAATTTGGAAAGTACAATGGAAGACACATTCAGTTTATTCATATCAATAAAAAAAAAAAATCACCAAATAAAAACAAGTCAGATGACTTATATAAAGAACTGGGAAGAACCCCTCCTGGGACAGCCAAGTTGGAGAGAAAAAGAAGTGCAGAGATACTGAATACTCTGGAAGAGCAATGGGCTGAAAGGGCAGAACAAAGCAAAGAGATGCTATAGGACTCAATGATTTATTTTTATCACAATTAAAACTGAACTTATTAGATCACTTTTGGTTTGTTTTTCAAGCTAAATATACATTTTAGGCACTTTGCCTTTTGTTCTCAGTGAATTATATCTGTTTTCAATTAAACTGTATGCTAATTTGGAAACTGTTAGAGACCCACTGGAGTCATTTGCCACATACTGCCCACCATACAAGAATGGTCTCAAGACAAATGTTGCATTTGATGCTTCTAGCATAAGATTTTCAGACGGAGACTTTCAAAATAAAATTGTCTCTGAGTTTGTGAAGTCTTTGCCCATTACCACTCAATGGCTGAATACAAGCAAATCCATCATGACTAGGAACACAGTACCACTCTCCAAAGAGTAACAACAGAAAATTCTTCTGAGAAACACACTGAATCCTAATACTACCAAAAATTAATGCTACAAAGAGTGGATTGAGAACTGGCTGAATAACAGAGCCCAGAGGGTGCTGATCAATGGCACAGAATCGAGTTGGAGGCCTGTGGCCAGTGGAGTTCCACAGGGATGGGTTCTGAGGCCAGTCTTGTTCAACATCTTCATCAACAAGCTGGCTGAGGGAACAGAGTGTACCCTCAGCATGTTGGCTGATAACACAAAACTGGGAGGACTGGCTGATTCCCCAGAAGGCTGTGCTGCCATTCAGCGGGATCTCAACCAGCTTGAGAGTTGGGCAGAGAGGAACCTCATGAGGTTCACCAAGGGCAAGTGCAGAGTCCTGCACCTGGGGAGGAACAACCCCATGCACCAGTACAGGCTGGGGATTGACCTGCTGGAGAGCAGCTCTGCAGAGAGAGACCTGGGAGTCCTGGTTGATAATAAACTAACAATGAGCCAGCAANATTCTATTGTATCTAGCAACAGGACAAGGGTTTATGGGATAAAGCTGGAACACAAAATTTCCATTTAAACATAAGAAAAAACTATTTTACTGTGAGGGTGACGGAGCACTGACACAGGCTCCCCAGAGGGGTTGTGGAGTCTCCTTCTCTGGAGATTTTCAAGACCCGTCTGGACATGTTCCTGTCTGACCGGATCTAGGTGGACCTGTTTCTGCAGGGAGTTGGACTAGATGATCTCTAAAGGTCCCTTCCAATCCCTACCATTCTGTGATTCTATGACATAGTATACTGAGACCTCTGCTCCTTGTTCAGAGTGAAATGAACCTGGGCAATGTGTTCAAAGGTGATTGCGAGGGTAAGAGGACAGACAAAGCGTTATCAGATAAGACTGACTTCCTTAGGAAGTCAGCTCAAATTAACAAGCACAGATTCTTCTCCTATAGAGGTCCAGATGGAAAACACCTAATCATCTGAACAAAGAACAAAGCAAAGGGGTGAAGGTTATGGGATACTTTTGGCCAAAAGAGAAATTTTGATCTTCTAGGCTATTGTGCTGCACAGGAGAAGGAAATGTCTCCGAGTCATTTACACACTTGTATTTTAACCCATTCAAAAATTTTCATGATAGTTATTGCAATTGGCAAATTAATACTACAGTAAGATGAAGGATTCAAATTAATGTTTTTGTGTAGATTTACACATATTTCCTGACATGCTTGAATTTGGCAACCTCATAGTTGACACACTTCCTTGAATTCTTGTGCCTCACAACACAGCATGGAAAAAATACACTGACCAGAGGCACATGAGTCCTGTCACTTTGCATAGACACGAAACACCTCTTGTCATGAATTCTACAGCTACCCACTATGCCTTTTCAATATCTAATACAGGTACAAAGCATAAGAAACAAATGTATCCACACTTTTTGCTTTGCACAAACCTAGAAGCAAATGAAAATACACAGGGAAGGTTTCCTACTTGTCCAGTGCTCAATGCATTTTATTGGTATATAACTGGAATAAAACACAAACCAAGTATTCCAAAGCACATTTATTTTTTGGCGGATGCTGTTAGTCTCTGTGTAGTTCTTGAGACAAAGTATCTTCAGGGGAAAATGTCATTTGCCCACATTGAATAAGCATTGATAATGTGAGGTTCAAGGTCCAGGAGACGTCTCTCAGATTTTACAGAGGACTGCAGAAAAAATTGCTATTCCTCAGAAGAGTCATATTAGCTATGTAATTCTGTCCCTATGAGTTCTTTTCAGCTCACATGTCCTTACAAACGAACAAACATTAAAATAGTTGACCTTATTAATGAGTTTATTTTCCTTAATCTGGCAATGTCCAAAAAACTTATTTTGAACTATATGACCTTTAATCTTCTTTCCACCACAGGAAAAGCCTATTTAGTTTTATAAGAGAACACTGATAATTACTGAAGCAATTCCAAGTGTGGTTTTTTTAAACAACCGGCAATGACCCGAGGGTTGGAATCCTTCATTGTTTACAATGAAAACTGTGGTATTTGAATTATTTTTAAGGTACAATGAACTAAATAAAAGAAAGTCATGTGTACAAACAGCATATAAATAGATCAAATGCTGAAATGCGGCTTTCACATTAAACAGTATATTGAGAATAACGAGCAACAGTTATGCAATATTTCTAGAGTGAATGTAAGAAATGAGAGTCACTTCCGAGAAATAAATTGATTTTTTAGTAATTGAGGGAATGGGCAATACCTGAATTGATAGCTCCGTATTTTCTGTTAAATTCCCATTGTATTAATCTTTCTTGAGACTTTAAAAGCTCTCACTCCCTGCTGTATTATTTCCATCCTTTGTAACTATCAGACATGTCACAAGAAGACATATTGCAGCACGTTATCATGTGTAGGCTACCCTCTCACTGAAGTGAGCAAATGCTTTCCTTTCTATTCCATTTGCAAGTGGGTACTTAAGTACTGCAACTCCCCAACTCCTGCAAAGAAGGAAGCTCTACAATATAGCATGACATTGTCAGAATATGTCTGTCCATGCATAATTTCCAGGCAGTTGGCATTTATTCCTTTCCTATTACCCTCCACCTTTTCATTTATGCATATATAGATATAGCGTCCTTTTAAGGTGGCAAAGCATAAGAATTAAGTACTCATAAATACAAATAATGAATTATACAGTTGATAAGGCGCAAAGCTGGTTTCTTTTCTAATTAATTTTCATAGACCACTATGAGAGACTATTGCTAGCGTATAAAGAATAAATATTAACTCCTCCACTTGTGCATGCATGTACATGGACACACTTACTGGAAACGGAGACTGACTCTCTCCCCAACACAGACATCTGGTCACGGTTTCTGTATCATCTCATTCTCTTGCCGTTCAGATCCTACACTGGAGCCATGGACCCACGTGCCATTCAGGCACACCAAATCCAGCTGACTGAAGCTAATACTCCTCCCTCTTGCCCATTCTGCTCCTCTTACAAGGTCTCCAGGTCCCTGCAGAGCACTTACAGTCTACTTGTGGACCAGTTCTCAGCTAGCAACCCAGTGCCTCAAAATAACTGATTCATTCCCAATGACAGGACAAGGGACAGTGGGAATAAACTGGAACACAAGAGGTTTCAAAGAAATACAAGGAAGAATTTCTCCACACTCTTCACTGTGAGTGACAGAGCACTGCAACAGGCTGCCTAGATGGGTTGTGGAGTCTCCTTCTCTGAAGACATTCAAAACCCCCCTGGATGAGTTCCTGTGTAACCTGCTCTGGGTGGTCCAGCTCTGGTAGAGAGGTTGGACTAAATGATCTTTCAAGGTCCCTTCCAACCCTTGAGATTCTGTGACTCATGTTATTCTTTCTACCCCCCTAATAGAATTTGACACCTCCAAAATACATGCAGCTCAGGTTTAGTGTACTCCTCTGTATTATCCCCAGCCATACAAACATGCAGCACCTCCCTAACTGTATTGTCCTAACTGAAATAAATCACTTCCTGCAGTGCTAAGGGCAGAAGACATCCAACTAAATTAACATCTGTTTTTCTCTTCAAATAATTTAGGTTGAATATGCAGGCAGAACATTGTTTGACAAAAAAAAAAAATACTAAAAAGTTCAAATTTTGTTTACAATTTCTGCCAAATTACTTCAAATCTGATTCAAATATAGACTGAGATTTCTCAAACCACAATAGTGAAAAAGATGCTAAAAAATTACTTATTCAGAATACTCCACATGAGAAGTTTACATCTTGTCTGTTGGTGTATCTGAGAAAGTTACTTTATTTTGCTTGATGAAAATAAACTAGCAGTTCTTTAGCTGTTTCATGAAGAGTCTCAGAATGGAAAATATTGCTGTAAAGTACCTCACGGGGGGAACAAAACACTTTGCAAACCACGCACCATTAAAATACTGCCTAGCAAAAAGCAGCAAAGCAATGAAGAGGTGAAAATAATACGCAAGATGGCTAGGACCAACATGTATCATTTTTATTGCTGTAAAATAAAGCAGTGCTTTTCCATCATTCCTTTTAGAACTTAACAAAAGCAGTAAAATTGAGTCCCTGTGTATAACCCACCAGCAAGTGCCGTCCCTGTAAGGCTAATGATGCTGTAACTCATTTAAAACTGAAAGCAGCTCATAACATATTGAGACTGCTACTAATAAGACTGAAAGAGTTGGTTCCACAAGTTTCTCTTGACCTGATTCACATGTAGCCTAAGAATAAAACCCAGAATTTTTCAAGCCACAACTGTGCTTCTATTCACATCTTCAAGTCACTTTCATATGACAATTACTACATCATCTGTAACTTGCATCTGCCTCTTCTCCCTTAATCCTCCCTTGAAAGCAAGACTCTTCTCCTGAAGATCTCATTTTTTGTTTTCTCAAGGGTGACTATAAAAAGGACTGTGGAGAGGGAAAAACAACCTTGGATTTTACCCACACAGTTCATTCCAACTTTGCTATCTCTGTTTAACAGGATTCTTCCTTCCTGCTATTATTAGTAAATCTCATGGTTTACTTCTCTCAGTATTGAGCTGGCAGATGATATAAAAAAGAAGAAGGATTTCTTACTTATTAACTTCTGTCACCAATAAATCCTGAATATCTACACAGTGGCATGGAAAAGCCTTTTCCTGTGGAAGACTGTTCATCACATTTTTCATGCATTGTTGCTGATATGTTTAACTTTTTTGTTTCACAACTCAGCAGTGAAGCAGCTATTGTTTCCAAAGTGCTGAGCAAGTCCAACTGTGGGAACAAGAGACGTGCGACAATTCTCAATGGTCTCTCTGGCGGCTGCAGAGTGAGATGCCCAGGCACAGTGGGAGAAGGTGGGGGTGAGGGGAAACCTAACTTCAGGGAAGACAGAGTTAACTGGAAAACTAATCTTTAGGTGTAGTTACATGAATGACATGTTTGGCTTCAGTTTGGTTTTAGTTTCTATTCCACTATTTTATTCCTTATTAGATGCTCTTTATGCATCTAATCAGGTCCATGCAGATACACAGTTTATGACTTAAAAGGCCAAGCTCATTCTTGAAAACTTACTTGTCTAAATCCAGCAAAACCTGTAATGTAAATTTCATGCTCTGAAACATCAAGATGCCACTTTTTCTTCCTTATGTGAAATCCTCTTTTACGAAAACTCGTGCCAATCTCACCATGAAGCAAAACATTAGAATCCACATAGCACTTAAAAATCCACTACCCTGAACATATTTGGAGAGAACTCTGCTTTTCCCATTTCTGCAGTTTTACATATCAAAGAGCTATAAACTGAATCAACACAAAGATCATATTTGCAAAACATATTTAGGTTACAATGCATATGCCTCAAAGACATATATTTTATGACCATATTTTAAGACAATATTTTATTTTAGAATAACATATATAGAAAGTCTTTGCGAGCTAAGGTAGAAAAGATTTTAAAAAATCAGAGACACATACTAGAAATGCAAGTGACAAATATCCAGGTTTTTTTTCCCAAATAAGTAAATTAAAACCAAATTCAACTATCATGAAGAACAGTAAAAATTAATGTACATTACTTCAAAATAAGAGGCCAATTAGAGACAATTATTATCAACATTTGTTAAATTCTCACTAAAGCAATTAGTTCATCAAATATCTGGGTTTAGATTGCAGCATCTTGCTCATCTTATTTCTAAAGCCCCATAAAACATTTTAGTTGCTAAATCAGAGATCACCTGTGCTCTCTGACAAGAATGTATTTTAAAGCCATGGAATGCTGCTTGCATCCAGCTAACTGTTGATTTATGCAAGGTAATAAGCCTCAGTAACCACTTATATACACACACTGCTCCTGAATTTGCAAACACTTAAGTATATGACTAATCCTATCTTTTGAATAAAGGTATGCATAAACTTAGGTTTGCACTGTTGGCAGGAGCCCAGATGCAGGAGCCTGTGACAGGTTCAAGTCCTTAATCATTCGGCATGAGAGCTGAATGCTGAGCTAGGCAGTCATGTTAGATACCTGAAGTTAGAAGACTTATATATAGCCCATCAGGAAGAATGCTACACTAGAGGAACACTCACAAAAGATGTGGAATTATAAATATAGCTTCTGTGTTTAAGTGTGTAGAGAGGAAAACTAACATTGTTTTGCTGAAAGCCTGATAATGACCTATTTCTACAGATAGCTATTGAAATGCTGTTTGCTCTCATTTCTGTCTGCAATAATCACTGCCCAAACTCCAATCCAGAATTACCTAATGGTCAGCAAGCATGCACACAGCTGTGAAAACGAATAGTAGACAACAATCTAACGTTCAGAGATCCATTCTTCACATATTAATGCCAGCTACACCATTCATTAGTTGAAACATGGAAAAGCAATCAGAAATATTCAGTTTTCAAAGTATCAGTTATCACAGCTCAAGAAAATAAATAGATAAAAGTTACGGAAAACAACAGTCCTCACAACATATTCTGTACACATAAGACTATCTTACAAAAGCACTTGATCCAACCAACACAACAGAAAAACTGGCTATTCATTAGCAGTGGAAATGATTTAATGCATTACAAAGTTGATTTATAGACAGGATCAAATTATTACTTAGAGTAGTTCAGGTCTGAGAGATCATCTGTTGTTGCAAAGCCTAAAACAATGCAAACATTTAGTTCAATGAGGTTGATCACAGTTCTCCATTACCTACATGGAGAAAGGATTTAAACATAACCCATAACACATGAGTGCACACTGTGAAACGTAAAGCTTATTGCGTATTGGCAAGGATCTTAAAGGATGGGGTAAATTGACTGAAATAAGATTGGACGTCTTCCTAAAAAATATTCTTAATATGGGCTCAATACAAATCTTCCTGGATTGAAGTCTTTGGTTCACATTACACCAACGTCAGACTATTTTAGCATAAATCTTGCATAGATATCACATTAATACAAACTGCAGACAGACTCTGAGGTGAGATTTAAAATGAATGACACATAACAGCCTGTTGGATTTACATCCCGACTGATCTCATTATTTGAAACATGAGGCAACATTTGTTAAAAAAATGTTCTTTCAAAAGTTTCCTAACATTTTGAAAGAGAAACAGGCCAATCACATTTAACTTGGAGGAGAAGGCTGTTCTATATTGGGAATTGTGACAATGCTGTTCTAGCAGATGAATTATGAGTTACGTGCCTGGAGACCTGAACACGAAAGACTTCTCATAGCCATGACCTTTGGAAGGGTATGGAGCAGGGGAAAGAAGGGAAAAGGAAGAGGAATAGGTAGACTCTAGGGAACAGATATTATTATCTTCAAAACAAGCAGAAATACTAGCAGAAGTAAAAGAGTTTAACATTGACGTCTACCTCACACAAACAGTACTTCAGTGCTTGTAGCACGTAACTCAAGACAACACTGAAGTCTACAATATAAAGAAATCACATTTTTTGTTTGGTTGGTTTTTTTCTCTCTCCTTTCCTCTCTCTCTCTGCCTAGAATTAAACATTAAAAGCTTATCTCCTTGGTTTTAGATCCAGAGTAGCTGTAAAACCTCAGAGGTCAAACATCTCTTTTGCCGCAAGTGCTGAACTTGATCCAAAACATGAAATATTGTGAAAATTAGTTGCAGTTAGAATACTTATAACTTAAATTCACCTTTGGGCTTCAGAGTCCACAGAAGCCCCACCTATAATACTGACCACTATCATTTTCATCTGAAATTCATTTGATTTAAGCAGCATTTTGCCCTGGAGTAATTTTAAGACCAATTATTTGAGAAAGATATTTTGAAGCTCTGTCCTCACTGATTTTATAGTTAAGAGAGGCCATTAGATCACTCATTTCAAGAAGGGCAAATCTGTGGTCAGTCATGCAGAGAGGGTTACTTCACATGATGAGCAGCATCACTGTGTTGGCACAAGAGCTTCTGGATGACCATGTTAAGTCCTGTTTTGAAGAGAGATGACTGGTATCTGCCAGACAGATATTACCAGACAGCCCCAAAAGGCAACAGCCTGCTCAGGTCACACCCCATACTGAGCCTCTAGAGCCATGCCTTACCTCCTCCTTGTCCAAATCTCCATCTCTTCCAAGTTCTCCAAGATATATGGGGTGTACTGTGCAGCTCTCAAACATGAAAGTAATATGAAATGCAGCTTGCAAAGTTACAGAAGGTATGAATATTGGCGATGCTCAAACCTCCCTGGTGGGCTGGGTTGTGGAGGTGTCTTCACTCTCAGCCTAAGTGCTGCAGACTGGCTTGCTATTTAGGACCAATGTGCCCAAGTCTGAACTAGACCACCCTGAGCAAGTGACTCAAGTCACTATTTGGCTCCAAACCATTCTCTGTGTTTTCACATTCAAAGCACTGAAATGAAGAGAAATTAATTTTTAAAGCTTTTGGTTGAAATGTGTGGCACGTCCAGAGCTGCAGTGGCAAGGCATTTCAGGGCATAATGCCAGCTGGGCCAGAGTTCTGCTCTGCTCGCTATGTTACAGCCAGCCATGCCATAGGCAATACCCAGACCAGAATAAATGTTTAACCATGCTATCTAGTCAACTGAGCCTGCATTTCTTCTTGTAGTGAAAGAATTGAGTTATTCAGAGAGCAAAACTAGCTTAGATGGGTGACTGAGGCCCAGAAATTAAAACATGGTCCATTTCTGAACCAGATTGACAGTCTAAACCACCTTCAGCCATCCTTTTTACTTGTACTTCTATCATATCTTTAAGCAACATGTGCAATAATGACAAATAAGCATTCCCGCATAGTTCTCCCAATCATGCACAACAAACTACCAGACTACCTTGACATGAAGCTATCAAGCTTCAGTCTGTATGACAAGGCTGTTACCACGGCAGTTACAGGTATACAGCAAACACAAATGTACACCTCTATTTTAGGAATACACGTACACCCCAAAAGAAGGTGCTTTTGTCTGATGGTCAATATGCAGTAAACTATACTGGCAGAGAACACTGGCTTAATGTTGTTAATCAATATAGGAACGTACAAAAAAATTAAAAAAAAAAAAAATCAAAAACCCCGCAGTATTTCTCCAGCCAATGTTACTGTATCAATGAAACTTTGGCTGGTGAGGAAAATGTTTCAGCATAAAAATCAACCCAAAGAAAATGTTACCTTATCTACTTAAAGCTTCAGGATATTTCAGAAGGCTAAGGCTGGCTGTAAGGCTGTGCATTTCTTGGTTTTGCAGGAAGTTGCCCCTAAATTGCTGAGTTTAGAGTTGAGAAAGTAACCTCTGTTCTCTGACAACATACAGCCCAAAACAGGGAGCTGTGCTGCTCCAAAGGGCTCCCCTATTACCAAGCTGGCAACAAAGGCTGCCCATCCTCTGCTGTGGGCTGTGCTGCTGGTATGGATTTTGGCATGGTAGGGAGTGAGGCAGAAGGGGCAGGGAATTGCTACAGTGCTGTCCTTGTTTCCATGACACGTGCTTTTATAACTTGTGCTCCCTGAGGTAAAAGGCATAATTTGGACTCAACAGCTGACAACTCAGCAGTTCTCTGCCTGTGGGATAAGGGAAAGCTGCTTCTGTTGTAGCAACAGTCTTTGACCTCGCTCCAATGCCAAGCTCTAGACAGTGCATGGAAAGGAGGGGAGACATATGCCCTTCAAAACCTTGTAATACACCCTGACCAACATTCATACCAATGGGTTAGGAGTTATTTTTAGTTTAAGCACTTTCTGCTTGCAGTGAAACCTGCTACTAGGAGCAATTCCAAGAGACAGCCACAGGGAAAGGCAGACAGCAACAAAGTGGCAAAAGCCCCCGCTGAGAGTTTCTGGTGTTTACAGGAAGTATAAAGACCTTATAGATGCACAGCAGGAGGGCTCCCACAGTCTGCAAATTTAGGGATTGCAAATTTTCCGGGGGAAGGAGGACAGCAATGATCAGTAAAAACACAAAAACAGTCCCTGAGCATTCTCACAGTGTCAAATCAGAACCTCCAGATATCATTCCTTCTAATCGACATCTGCTAGTCTGTAAGTAAGGCAGCTCAAAGAACATGGTAAGCTCTGCATTTGCTGGTGACCAGTATCCCAGCTGCCACCCCACTCCCCAAAGACAGGTAATAAAACACTGCTGTCAATCTAGGAATTTATATAGCTCCCATCATTGCTGTGATAATGACTCTGGAAGAGATCTGTAAAATTCTGGCAAGTGATTCCTGGAGACACTTAAGCACCTATAAAAAACAAAAAAAGAATTTTTGATGCTGAAACCTAAAAGAAACATGTTCTGAAATCTCATTTAGATGCAGCTAAGCATTAGAATGAGAAAAAAAAAAAAAAGAGAGAGATGATAATACATTTTGTTGGAATCAGTAAGCAGAGATGCACAGTCTCATCTTTGATAGGGCCACAACGCTTGCCTGATGCTTAGATACTCAAGACTCACAAAGTAATTATTCCCTGCCTATGCCTGCTGATAAAATGTGTGCAGAAACATGGAACTGTGCTCCACAGAAAATGCAGAAGCCATTGCTTTTTTTAAAGACAGTCGGAAAAAGAAAGCAGCAGTAGTGTTCCCTTTTCTAAGCCCAACCACTGCAGTCCTTGCTATGATGGAGCAAAAAAGCTCCAAGCACCTTGGAGCCTACTCTAAGCAACAGATGAGTCAGGTAGAGACTTCAGCCTTTCTGTAGATGGCATTTCTCTCTACAGCTTAAGTAACCACTACCTCAGAGCTGGACTTTCGTCCTTATTGAGAGGGCACTCACTGTAAGCAAGGAACCGTGGGCTCTAGGTCTTGTTCCCAAGCATTATTTATCTCTTCTTACATTAAACTGTTCATTGAACATGAACCAACTTTGAGACCCAGAGCACAATCACCTCTCATGCCTTATCTAGAAGCAGATTTTTCTTGTTTTTAGACAGACATTTAATGCCTAACAGTCAGAAAGGAGTCACAACTAAATATCAGGAGAAAAGACACACCAAAACATGATCATCTCAAGTAATTCTAGCTTTGGTAACAAGAGTAAAACTGACTTTCGTATGTTTTCCCTGTCTCTCTACACGAGAATCGATGTCTAATTCAGCAACAGCATCCTCTCTCAAGGAGCCTCTAGTACCTCATTTGAGTTCTCAATCCTTCCACCTGTGCTAGTATCTTTAAACCTTCCCCATCAGACCTTTTCTTCTGCTGCTAATTAACAGACCTTTCACTTGAATTATCTCTGTATTTCATCACCAGTCTGAATCTAAGATCCCAGCATTTCTACTGTAACCGGGAACAAAACTAACTCCTAGAAGTTTCCATGTTCCCTTCCATTATTCAAAAGCTGCCTTTCACCAGCTCAAATAAGAACATTACAAGATACCATAAAACTACTGTTTAAAGCTGTATCACATCATTTTTGCTTTCATCTAACAAACGTATCAGCACAAGAAGAATTCCCAAATTTAGCATCTTCTGTATTCCTCTGAGCAGTAGCTGTTGGCAGAAGTGGAAAAGAACCTCATTACCTGGTTACATCATCTATTGGGTCATTTGCAGAAACACAGAATCCATCTGCATCAGCCTTGTGATGCATTACATTCTGCAAGAATGCTACCAGTCACTTTCTTCTTGAGGTACTGTTTCACCTTGCAGGCAGAACTCTTACCAATGTACTGAATTTAAATAAACTCTTCTTAAGGCACAAAATACACTGTCAGTCACCCACAGGATTAAAAAATCTAATGCTCTAAGACAGTTTTCTAATGGATCTACAGACTCTGTTCTAGCATTACCTACAGATATTAATAAATTCAGATTTTTAAATGTTTGAGCTGCATGATGTCAAAACGGATTTGACCTTATGGCCATCATAACTTGTCACATGTTTGAAAATGAAAGCCACACGAATCCCCTGCTGAAGTAGTAGCAGCAGCAGCAGCTTTATTCTCTGTTAGTTTCTCTCTCTTGGAGAACATCTCCACCCACATGGCTATTCCCACATATTGCCTTTGGCAAATCTGTGAGAATGCCCTGGCTTAGAGTTTAAGTCTCTCCCTTTCCTTAGCACACCTGTAAAGGGGTTTTGCACAACCTAACTCACAGATAGTGCTTGCTACTGGTTGCTTTAAGTGACTAAAGCTATGTGTTTAGAGAGTGCACAATGGAAACTGTTATCACTTAATAACGCCGATAAAAGTTTGAATAGGTGAAACAGTGATAAGATGAAAGGATGCAAAGACTAAATAAACAGAAAGCAAAATCAAACAAAACCAGGTGATCTGCAGCCTGCCTAAAACCTACACTCCAAACCAGTTCTAGGTTAGTGATTTTTAAGCTTTTCATTCATGGACTTCTGCAACAGTTTCCAGTTTAGATATATAGTCCCACAGCCTACCTGCTGAGGGACGGTGCAGCACCTTTGGCAGACTTCTCAGAAGTAACTTGCAGACCCTTATCCAGCTCATGAAAGGCAACCCACGCTAAGCAATACCAACCAACTGCAGATATGGCACTACTTCTTCTGTGGATCCACTCACTGCATTTGCTTCTGGTCCTTCTACATCCTAATCCTTCCCCTCATCAAACATATTTTTTTGGTTTGATCTTGATTCACACTGAGGCCAAATACAGGAGACTTTTATATGCATGTTAACCTTTATCAGCAAAAACCTACAGAAATCAAAGCTCATCTTTATCACCAAAACCAAGCAGCATACAATAGTTGAGAAGGACAAGCACAGACATTTTGCACATCAAGGCATTCATGCATTCTTCCTTACAGGTTGTGAAAAGCTTTAATATATAAAGCACATGTGCAGTGATGGATCTACATTAAAGAACATACTCTCTCAGTTAGCATTGCCTCATGCTGATTCGAGAGGTAACATGGCATGACATGGACTTTAATCTTCCTCACAGCTACCAAACTCAGCAAGTCTGATTAACAGACTGGATTTATGTTGTGTAGTTAAACTACAGGTTTAAGAAGAATTAAATGAATTCCTTTACAGTAAAGAAAAAAAAAAGGGAGAATGGACTTCCATGTGAGATGTCAAACGCAAGTCATGGTGTCTTACTTACATCTAGGTTTCAAATACAGCAGAAACCTACTCAATATCCATGCTTCCCTGAAGAAAATTTGACAGGACATCACCAGCTTAATTATGAAATATAAGTATTAGACTATTTTTGCAACGGATATATAAAGTGTGAAAGCCTATGGAAAAGAATCAAAGTGAGACTTCCTACACAACAGCTCACAGACTAAGTCTCCCCAGCACTGGATGATTGTAATATCTATCCAGGGCTTTACTCCCATTTATAGCAAAGTTCCCTGGCATCCAGCACCAATTACAATTAAAAAAAAAAACAAACCACATATATCACCAATTCCTGCCAAAGCAACGATGCCAGCACAATATGCCTAGTTCAAATGGATTTACACACGTTCAATGTTAACAAGGGAATGACGTTCTTTCCAGAACTACCTCACAGGCTTAGAGAGATCTTTTTTAAACGCAATTTGTAAACACATTAGAAATTCACTCACTAAAAAAAAAAAAAAAAGACACAGCAAGCTGCCACTCTGCCGGTGTCTCTGTATAGCTGGTGTGTGACAACAAGCGCAGTGTATTCAGATGCTTCCCCAGGCACAAGAAGGGGCTCTGAATTCGCCTCTCAAGCTCTAACAGCCCCCCACTCTTTTNCACCCAGACTCACGAAAAGAAGCATAAACACTATTTACCCGCTGTTCAGTTCTTGAACCAACCAACCTGCCCGGCGTCTGACAGAGCTGTTGACAAAACGCTGCCTGTATTTAAGCCGCAGGCTGCGGGCAGCGGCAGCGGAGCGGCCGGAGTGCCCGCCGTGCCTTGGGGAGGTGGACGCCGCCCACCCGACCGCCGGCGCCGCCACCTGCCCCACGCCCCCGGCCCGGCCCCGAGCCGCAGCGTCTGCCCCGGCGGCAGCGCGGGGAGCGGGCGGGGAGGCTCGGGAAGTCCCCGCGGCCCCGCCGGCAGCTCCGTGGGGCGGGCGGAAGGATGGAGGGGGTATCTATCAGCCTCCGGGCCGCCCGCTCCCAGGTGCGAACGGAACCCCGTCGCGGAGCCGCCGCCCGCGGCAGCCGCCCGGCCCGAGCCCCGGCACTCACCCGCCGCCTCGCCGTGCCCTGCGGCAGCTTCATGCCGCGGAAGCGTGGCGGAGATTCGCGCGGCTCGGCAGCGGGCAGCCCGGCTCCGGCGGGCAGCAGTGCGCAGCACCGACAGGAAGGAGGGATGGAGCCGGGAGGGAGGGAGGGAGGGATGGAGGAGAGGGGCTGGCGGGCTGCCCGCGGGAGGAGCCTGCGCCGCGCACCGCCCGGCGCCGCAGCCGCCCCCGGCCCTGCCCCCGGGCCACTGCCGCCGTCTCCCGCTGCCTGGCCCGGCCCTTCGCCGGGGGTAGTCCTGCTCTCGTTGACCAGAAGCTCTCCGGGGTCTCAGGCTGACGTCCGCCTGCAGTTGCGTTGCCGGCGTGCGGTCGTGGCTGAGCTCTTCACGGGCACTTCGGCGCCCGGTGGCTTCGTGGGGTCGCCAGCGGGCTGTTGAGAGCACGCTGCGGCGGTGGGTGAAGTCGGGAATCTGATCATTTCAGCTTGACAGGGTCAAGTATCCTTCATAGAGAGGTATCGTGAATCTCTCCAATGCTGCCAGCCCTCTCGACTTTGAAGGAATGGGCCTGGCCCTCCAAACCCTGGAGATTCTCGGTTCGTCTTTGTATACGCTTCTAGTTTTTGAGGTCTGGGACTTGACCTCCAACATTTCTTTGAAGCCACAACAGTTACATGCCAGCCTCTCCTTTAAATTAAACTTGAAATCCTCACAACCCCACAGTCTCAAGAGCCAGGCAGTTAAACAAATATATACCACGAGGCCCATAAAATCGTAAGAGTTGGCAAACTTGTGGCTCCTCTTGTTCCCCAGTAAACCACAGCAGAACAGGGAGAAAAAGTATCTGCTCTATTTTCTTTGCATTTTTCTGCCTACATTGTCCTGTGAGGCTCTTTCAATTTGCTGTAAGTAATTTTCCTCGGGACCTAGATGATAAGAATTGCAGATACACTTGTATGGAGGTCCTAGGCCAGATTTGTGCCTCATCTTGTCTAGGTCGTAGATTTCAAGTCCCCAAATCTCCTGGCATCCTGCACATTCCCAGCTCAGGATGCAGAGATGAAATCTACCAATGATTCCTTCCCTTTCCAGTGTTTTTACTTGTGCATTGGAGCTTCAGTAGGCAAGTAAGAGACACATGAAACCTGTGGTTAGGTCATACACTAAACATGAGGTCAGATGTCTTCTGGATCAAGAGCGTGCTTGACTTCAGACCCTGTATGATGAGACAGTTGTCTATCTGTTGACCTGTGCCACCTCAAGAGAAAGGACCGAGTCACCTTGTACACATATAGTTCTTGGGTAAAAAGGGGGATTTTTAAACAGCATTTGCAAAGAAGCCCTGGTCTGTGTATCCCAAGCAGACCTGATCTAGGTTAACCTGCTTCTGCAGGGGGGTTGGAAGGGACCTTTAGAGATCATCTGATCTCTAAAGGTCCCTTCCAACCCCTACCATTCTACGATTCTATGATTGTCTTCTCCTAATGCACATCAGTCAGCTCTTCACAGTCCCAAATCTTTCCACACTGGGAAGGTTTGCTGGATGGCTAATTCTGTGGTCTAGACTTGACTCTATGCACCTAGAGGTTTAGTATGCCAGCTGCCTAAGACCATTTTTTGCATTTAGTTCCCTGTTCCCTTTGCTCGATTTTCCTCTTTCAGCAGCATTTTTCCTCAACAGCAGCCAAATCACAATGAAACTGGGAATATGTGTAGCACCAGAAGGCTTAGGAAGAAAGTGTCCATTTTCATTGCACGTGATCCATCCAAGGGTGGACTGCGTCTGCCTTTCTCTGTTTCTGTTTCCAGACCTCACTGATTAGAGCATGATGCCCTCCCTAGAGTCTGCATCCAAGACTCAGAAGGATGCAGCTTGTAGCTGTGCCATGAATAACAGGTCCAAATATGCAAATAGATTTCTATTCACTCAAGACATGAAAGGATGTTCTGTTAAATGAAATTGTACCACCTTTCTTTTCTGCAGTTCATGTTATTTTATGTTATCTTTTGCAAAGGTTCACAAGCATCCACTTGTCAGGAGGCCCTGTACCATGTACATGGTACTACGTGTACCATGAGTAGTTGCAGGAGATCGGACTCATTTTCTGGTGGTGAAATCAAGCAGTAGTGATTTTTACTATTTTCTCCTTTTTATTAGCACAGCAGCTTCCGTGTGGTTCACAGATATTCCATACAGGAACTGCAGAAAGAGGTGTGGCTGGGGTTTTTAAAGCAGAAAAATGTGCTTGTGAAATTATAAGATGCTACTTTTAAGGTTTTGATACAGTATTAATGACTCAATTTTTAATGACTGAAAGTTAAGAAGCCTTCTAGATGATGCTATTTAAGACAAGTCTATATAGTACAACTTCCAAGGTAATAAAGCTACAGATGGCTGGGTATCAGTTACCTGGGTTTTTGTGTGGTGAAATATGCTAATTTTAATACAAATATCTCCTAGACAAGTTACTAGTCTCATTACTTTACTACTTCTGATCTGCAGAAAATATGCTGTCTATGCATCCTTTCTCATCTTGAAACATTTCCTATAAAATATCATAGCTGATATATTTTTATAATGAAACTTATCTGCAGGCAGTGCATATATGCAGGTCATTTATTTTGTTTCCTGCTTTATCTCTCATTTCCAGAAAACTGAAAGACAGCTGGAATTAACACTGTGTCTTTATATACGTAGTGTAGGATTTTGTCATTGATTTTAACAGCAGCAGGGCTGTGCCTTTCAACATTAATATTCTGGCCACTGAGTGAAGAAGGTTAAAGTCTCTTCAGATAGTAGGCTAGTTTCAGGTTATCTTAGTTTATCTCAGTGCTTAGTGTTACTTAGAGAGCAACATACCTGCTGTCTAGGCCAGAAAAAAGACTTCTTAGGTTATGTAAATTCCAAACGAAAGTGAGAAGCCCAGCTAGGACGTTTTCATTAATAAGAGTTTCCTGGAGACATTTAGTCTTGTATTTAAGGGTGTGTTGGTTATTTATGGCAGAGAAAAGGAACGGATGTGTTGATGTTCTGGAACTTTTCCTTTGTGCATTGTTTCCCATTTCACAGTTGTATTTGGCACCCACTTTCCTCCAGCCAATAAATATTAAAGAACTTCCTTTGCTGAGTTGTGCATACATTTTACAAACGGTACAATTTAAACAGAAGTGTGAGAGTATTCTACCACGATTTACAAACACCAGACACTGTAAATATGTAATATTGCCAGTAAAGGTCTGCCAATAGTTCTTTTTATGGACTATCTAGTAGTGTTTTCTTTTAAAAAAATGATTATTTAGTACAACCAACACAGCACATTTGGGCCTGACTGAAAGCATTCAGGAAAGCCAATAATAAAACTCTCACACTGGCTGTGATAAGAGAAGGAGTAGCCTCTCTTCATGCCAAGAATAACCTCAAGTCCTGTGGACAGTGTGTGTGTTTTGGTGCGCTCACAAAGCAACAGCTCTTTCCTATGAGACCTCAGTGGAAGCATCCCTGTGTTGTCAAGATGGCACAGAGCTATTCTTGGAAATGAGTGCAGTGACCCAGAGAAATAAACTCTTTGTAATTAATATTTCTCAAATACAGAGAATTTTCTTCATCATTAGGGACTTATGCCTGGAAACTTAGTGTTGTGTTGGCAATGTATTGCTAAAGGGCTCGAAAAAGTTCCCTGTTCTCCCTTGTCTGCAGGTGAGCAATATACTCTATTGTGGGTTTTGTGTTTGGAGGAAGAAGGAGTTTGATCTACTGACCTGCACTGACTTAGGTAGTGCCATAAATTAAAAAAGAAATAGAACAAAAAATACTACTTTAAAAAAAAAAAAGGTTAGATTGAAGGCACTCGTATTCCTTCCACTGGAAAAAGGTCCAGCCCAGATGCCTGAAAAATACATGGTGTGGAAACACTGGATTCACTACTACTAATGAGACCCTAATGCTCAGCAGTCAAGGCCGAGTTTTCCCCATGCACTACAGAGATCATAGCAGGTGGATTTCATTGCCTCACACTGCCAAGTGTCAAGATCCTTGTGTCTGACCAGGGTAATTTTTGCATAGTACAGATGACAAGGGGCAACAGCTGTTGAGTACTCACTAAGTACATTGTGGATCTGTCCTGTCTGGCAAAACCATTTTTTTTGAGCAAATCTTTTTTTGCTCAAATCCTCCCCTGAGTCAAGCAGTCATTATGCAATGGCTTTGCCTCAAAATTGTTCTTGCCTCATCCTCCAGGAACCTTTGGAAAAAGTTTCTGAAAATTGCCTTATTCTCTCCTTTTGCCATCTTTATGGCTACTGTGTGTCTTCATCTTGGGAAGATGTTATCCGAGCCCCTGTTGTCAGAGCTCAGTGTTGAGAGTGACGAGTTGCCCACAACATGCCTTTATCGGAGCAAGGGGACTTAAATTTTAGTCTTGTCTTCTGGTCTTGATGTAAACAACACACTTGTCAATGTTTCTTAACTTGACTGCTGTTGTTCATATCCGTCATGACCATTAACACATGTTCTTTTCACTCTTACTATAGGGCTTCTTCTGATGCTTCTATATGCAGACATTTCCATTCATTTTTATATCAGATGAGTCTTAATACTTCAGTTACAAATGTCTCAGAATGGTAAGATTTGGAAAGGGCCTTCAGAGATCATCCAGCCCAACCTCCTGCTAAAGCAGGGTCGCCTTGATCAGGTCACACAGGAATGTATCCAGGCAGGTTTTGAAAACCTCTAGAGAAGGTGACTCCACATCCTCCGTGGGCAGCCTGTGCCAGGGCTCCCTCACTCTCACAGGAGAAAAGTTTCTCCTTATGTTCAGGTGGAACTCCCTGTGTTCCAGCTTGTGCCTGTTGCCCTTCCTTCTGCCACTGGGCATCACAGAAAAAAAGACTACCCACATCCTCTTCACATCCAGGTATTTATAAGTATTCATATGTTTACAGATATTGGTAAGGTCTCCCCTCAGCCTTCTCTTCGCCATGCTAAACAGCACCAGGTCTCACAGTCTTTCCTCATATGAGAGATACTCCGGTCCCCTCATCATCTTGGTAACCCTTGACTGGACTCTCCGAAAGTTCTCTAATCACTCTTGAACTGAAGAGACCAAACCTAGACACAGTACTCCAGATGTGGCTACAGTCGCTACAGTGTTTCAATGCCTGAGAAGTGACCCAGTGTTGAAATTCCTTTGCTAAAACAACCTACAGAGTGCAAACTGATTAACAGTGGCAGGCCTCTTTCCCAAAGTTTGGCACATGCTTAATCACCATGTTGAATATGTTCCAGTGCTAAGTCCCATACAGCAGCATGAGAGGTCAGTCTTGAGGTCAGTGAAATAAGAAATAGGGTAGTTCTTGGAAAGAAATTAAGCTAAATATAAATTTCTGAAGAAACATCAACAAATGGTAACAATCTTACTCACTGTGGAAGGATTGGTGGAACCAGTCCTAGAACTAAGTCTGATTTATGGATATGAAATTGAAGAGACTTACTTTGCACAGTAGTCCAAGGGCCTAATTATATCATGAAAAAGAGGATTTATGGAAGTCAGAAGCTAATTTAGATTTGTAATAGCCAGAGAAGCATGCAAATCTGAAAATAAAAGATAATGGAAACATCTTGGACTTTCATATACCCTTAATACTGCAAGGCCCTGTGTTAGCTCCCCAGCATTAGTGTATCCCATTGAAACATACTGCCTTCTCTGTGCAACTTTCAACTATGCTCCTTGTTTAGCAATTCTTGTCACAGTGGTGTTGGCTCAGTTTCCAGTGCAGTGCCATTCTTGTCAGTCATACCTTTCTGCTCACCAAATTATCACCTAAATATTGCCGTGCTTGCTCTATTTCTATGAGATCCCACAAAGAAGTGTCCTCTGTACTACAAAGCTTAGATGCTTCAGAGATTCTATGCTTCAATCCACAGCCTGAACTAGTCTGATGAATGTCAGACAGCTGTTATGAACTTTATATGCACTGTGGAGCTGATCTCTACATCGACAGGAGACATTCAATCAGGATTCATGTAATTCAGCTGAACTGCCAACTTCATTGACTGCTGAATAATTGGCTAGAATTTTCAAAGTTCTCCCTGCACAAAGTTTCCAGGCAGCAACGCCCTTTCCTCCTGCTGAACCATATCCAGGGAAAGAAATATGCCTTCTCTCATGCTATCCTTGTACTAAGCTGTGAGCCACTCACTGGAATGAAATTTCTATGCATCATTATCAAAGTCGTAAGACAAAGTCATCTCAGCCAACAAGGAGGTGGTGATATATAACAACTACTTTTCAGGAGCATATAATAGAAAATAAATAGTTTTTCCTTATGTTTAAATGGATTTTTTTGTGTTCCAGCTGCATCCCATTACCCCTTGTCCTGTTGCTAGATACCATTGAAATAAGTGATGTCCCAACCTCCTGACATCCACCATTTAGATATTTGTAAATATTAATGAGATTCCCCCCCTCAATCTCCTCTTCTCTAGACTGAACAGACCCAGTTCCTGCAGCCTTTTCTCATAAGGAAGATGCTTCAGTCCATTTACATGACACATGACTTTCCTTCTGTTGGCCTTTCCATCTCATTTTTCAGTATTGCTTAACACAATGCTTTGGAACTTGGGATATTAATGGTATTAAATAATGTGCAAACATGATACCTGAAGGTGTGGCCTTGGAGGACACAATGGAAAAATCCATTTATTAGAAGAAACTTTATGGGTCTGACTTTAGAAATATTGTTTGGTGTGCCTAGTCATCCTGGTTAACCACAGCTCTCTTACAAGCTAACAAAAAGGTCTGTATTTGTACATAAGTGGAAGTATCAACTCTAATAATGAAGATAATCCCAGTATACTTGAAAGTCAGGTTAAAAGACGTTTTTATAAAAGCAGATGATTGTTTGCATTAGGTTAAATATTGCAGCAAATTCTATTATCTATTCCAGGAGTTTCCATCAGAATGGATCTCTTTTGTGCTCTGTAGTGTTTTTACTTTCGTACAAAAATGTCTGTACCAATGACATGCAATCTTAACCTAGTACCCACTTAATTTTACATCTGTGTTATGTCCTCACATCCTTCCTTCTGGTATAACAAGCTTTTTTGCTTTCACTGGTTTTCAGGTCAACCGCAATGTCAATCTGCCTCTGCACATCCCTAGTAGCAGATAAAAGATAAAGGGGCTGCACAAACAAGGAGTGATTTTTAGAAGCATCAGGGCTGTAAAATTAAACTTCTTCAGGCTATTTACTTTAAAACATTTCTTAGAACATGTGTTAACAATACTGGAGAGACCAGAAATGTACACACATGATGAAAATTGTGTGACTGAGCACGCTGTCTTGTTCCCCATCTTTGCCAAGCTGCATGCCTAGGCAACTTCCTTCTCCACTTGGGTCACCTGAAATGCAGAGAACAACCATCCCTGTGTCACAGAATCCCATTTGTCAGCACAGAGCTAGAATTGACTCACATTAAAATATGTCTCTGTTCAATGCTCCCAACTCTGAAGCACAGCTCACAAGAAAGGCTGCAAAGCAAGTTCTTGGGACAGACACTGTGATTGCATGAGCTACAGGCCGAGTTAAAGCATATATTGGCCTAGAACAGAGTTTGGCAAGTATACTTTCTGCCAGCAGTAGGAACTTGAGCATCCATTATGTCACTTCTACTATCTTCTACTCCATTGTGTTAGCATAAATGTTTGCACACAGACAGATCAAAGAAACAATTCCTTTATTATTATTTTTTTAATTAACTTCCTCTCAAGGGAGGGAATTCTCCTGGTGTGAATTACAGCGAATAGAAACATCAAGCCACTGGAAGACTGGTAGGAGGTAGGAATAAACAGGAATAAACAGCCAAGCGCAAAAGTTGAAGGAGCACTGCTGCTATGTGTCAAACCACAGTCCTGGGCTGTAGGCTGCCCTTTAGGAGTTCAGCCTTCAGCTATATGTCTTAGCCACTAGGCTGGAGGGTTTCAGGCATGGTGAGGGACCCAAGCGTGTTCACAATAGCCAGGATGGGCTGACAGCAGGAACCTGAGGAAAACAGAGAACTTGTCTTTCTTCCACTGTCTGAATCAACAAAGTGATAGTCAAGGAAGCAAAGCTGTGTCCTCGATGCTGTTCTTTGTGAGCCTAGGTCTCAGCATGAGAGCAATGGTCACACTCCACGAACCTCTAAAACCAAATCATTTGGGTACCCAGTGGAACATGGAAACGGGAGAACATACACCCAGGAAACCTTTATTAGTCTCCTAATTTCAGTTTTAGAAATACTTCCGTGAAGTAGTAGAGGAGTTGGTTTTGGTATGCTGGCTGTTGCAAACTCCAAGTTTTGCATGCCTCTTCAGCCTTTACCCTGTTTTTATGCATGGCACTGCTGTGGAACGCAGCCTAGAGATGAACAGGTGTAAGTTATGGGAACCGTAGCACTATATGTTTCAATGTTTCTCATACTTTGGTTAGGCTGCTAGTTCTCCTTCAGTTAAAGGAAAATTAAAAGCTCAAAAACTCAAAATGTGTAATTACATCCAGGCATCTAGTGAAGAGAGGGCAAGGCTCATAGGAAGTAACTTGCTGAGTTAGAAGAGGACATTTGTTCTAGACTATACAAAAGGAAATTCCTTTTGTCTCCTTTCTTTTCTCAGTTTTGCTTTGCTACACAGTTCTGTAAGCTGAGGCATTGTTTCCTCTTTTAATATGCACCAACAGGTAGCAATTCCACTATGCTTTGCTCTAGACTCTCGTCCTTACATGGAGTTTTCCTTCTGATACCTGTAAATAACAATAGTAATGTTAAGTAAGACTGCCTGAAAGTCCTGACCTTTAAGATGTAGAATAAACACACTGTGTAAAGTCACATTTAGACAGAGTCTCTCCTGGTTTTGGAAATGATAGCACATCAATCTTTTGTTTTGTATTTTATGATAACTACTTACAGTCCTTGTGTCTCCCTAATTGGCGTTTGTGGCCTGACTGGAACAGGCTGCCCAGATGGGTTGTGGAGTCTCCTTCTCTGGAGACATTCAAAACCCACCTGGATGAGTTCCTGTGTGATCTTCTCTGGGTGGTCCTGCTCTGGCAGGGGGGTTGGACTAGATGATCTTTCAAGGTCCCTTCCAAACCTTAAGATTCTGTGATTCTGTGATTTAAGCACAAGAGATTTTTTTTTTTTCTCTACCATCACACGGGAGAAACAACAGAAGTCATCATACGTCGGTGAAAACATCACCTCCAACTACAGAGGTCGTTTAAGTCTTGTTTGGGAAATGGAAGAACTTTAGTGCAATGCGTCAAGTATGCTGCAGTGGACGTTTCCCAGGTTCATAGGGTGTTCTGACCACCTCATTAGGCTAGAGGGCACTGTCCACTCTGCTTTTGAAGCTTGGCCACCCCTTAAAAAACTTCAGATTTAGAGGCAGAAAAGGCTAGAGCAGAAATGAAGGTGATTGGGCAAACAGTAGTGCCTCAGTATGGAGTGGGGAGTATAGTTCCCGTCTTCAGGGCATGCATTTTTGTGTATTCAGGTGCAGAAGCCACATATTTTTCACACAGAACAGTTAGTCTTGCTGAGGAAGTGTGAAGAAACTTGTATTTACCCAGGACATTCACACTATGATTCACCCTGTCCCTTATTACAGGCAGCAACCTTGACCCATCTTGTGCAATCCTACTCCTTTCCCGGACTTTAGAGGAATATAGCCTTTTGTTCCAGCATGGCCTGATTCCTCCCACAGAGGAGGCCACACAAGAAAGCCCCAAGACTTGCTGAAGATTCCACTCCTTCTACAGTTTTTAACACAAGCCATGCCAGTGACATGTTTTTCTTTAAGGTCTAAGTGTTATAAACTCCCCTTAAACCATCCACTTCTGGTTGGAGGCAGGAGCTGCAGTAGCCTGGCTATGTGCCAACCAGAGACCAGCAGCAGTGAGAAAAGGTGACTCCTAGGAAGTAAGGACTGATTATATTGATTTGAATGGAGAACACCGAGCAAGGCTTTCCTGCAGAGACACCAAAGCAGGCATCTCACTGCTGCCATGCCTACAACTCAAGACTGAAACTGTGGAATCAGAAGTCAAGCTTATGTGTTCCACAGATGACAGAGGTTGCATAAATCATTGACTTTTTTTTTTTTTCTTTTCCTTTTTTTTTGCAAATGATTGTCAAAGAGATTTCAGGTTGGCTGTTATTATTGCAAATGGATGTGAAGTCTGCCCTGATTGTGCAGCTGGAGAGAGAGAGTATACCAAAGGCTGCAGGGACAATTTGTACTAGTTCACCTGTGGGCTGGGTTCCCATGGCTGGTAAAAGGAAGGACAAGAACAAGGTCTTGTGTCCAACATGAACTAGTCAGCACAGTCTCAGACCAATCCAGATACAAGAATTTCAATTTAATGAGAGAATGTGGAGGACACTGTTACCTCAAACACCACAAAATGTCTTGCTGTAGCTCTGCACATGCTATTGTCTTTCTCTCCTTGTTTTGGTGTTTTTTTCCCTCCCATTTTTTGTTCTCCCTTCCCATTCCTATTGCTCTTTTCTTTTGTTATTCTGAAGCTGGTTAAAGGGTTGCTCCTGCCCTTTCTCACAGAGAGCTACCCTTTGTGGCCCCAAGCATCATAGAAATTTCCTGAGAGCTATCTCTCATTTCATACTGCAATGGCCACTGACCAAATGTAATGCTACTCCTACCTTTTGAGATAAACCACAAGCTGCAGAACCAATCCACTAAGTATCCTCCCAGAGATGCCTTACATTTTCTCCTCTAATTGCAGTGCTGTACAGAGAAATAACTGTCACAGGAAATCTCTGTACTGGAAACAAATGGGAAGCATGGGACTCTAAAGATTAGGGAGAAAAGGTTATCTCTGTGTTTAGCTAGTTATTTGCAGCTTCCAGCAGTTTGGAAAGATAAAGCTACATAACATTTAAATTTTATTAAGGGACATAAAACAGCTCCGTCTTTATTAGCCTGAATGTTTAACATCAAACCTGGCTAGGCAAAGCAAGTATGAATCCCCTGTCTTTGATGTCTGCAGGAGCAGATCAAGTCTATGCAACCCTTTGCTGTCAGTTTTCTTGAAAAAAGAATCCAACTCTCTACCATATGACCTATGCTCTCACAAAGCTTTTCCTGAAAAAGATGGAGCAGTGAGAATGCCTTTAGTGACATTATCGTTAGAAAGATAGCTACTTTACCACCATGATGCATTCTTCCTCTATAATTTTATTCCTAAAAGCCAATTAATGATGTTTAAAAGATGTGTGTTAATGCTTTCTCTTGCAAATAAATGTAATTAACACATAATTTATGATTCTGAAACTCCTGAATAATCTTAATACAATAGTATTAATTGCTGACCAATATGTGTACACACTATCTAAATTGCCACATTAATTACAAATGAATTTTACCTTTCTGGTCTGTATTTTTATGACCTTCAAAATTTCCTATTTAAGCCAAATCATTTCAGAGGAATGAGTCTGTAGCATCTATGATAATCCATAATTACTTAGATAATGAAGAATCTGTGATATTCCATGAGCAGAAGACTTCCATTACACTGTTTCGATATGACTCATTCATCTGTCAAAACCTGAGGTGCTGATCGCTTATAAAAAACAAGAGAAGATGTGCAGATCCAGATATAGAGGAAAGAAAGACTTGTAGAGCTGCCTTAAGGCATTTGCAATCTCTGTCTCCCCATTGTTCTCTCATTGTGATCTAATTGATGTGATTTTGATGACAAGAGCTCAGAATCTCTATAAAGCAGATCTTTTGGTGCTAATCTCACAGGTTTGCAAAACCTATATAAAAGACTATGGTTTTCATTTCCACAGAAGCCACAGGACTGCTGTGAGGTGTTCCAGTGTCATCAGGACATTTATCCAGATTCCTACCACTTCAAATTGAAGCAAAAGAATGTGTCCAGGGAAAGTGAGAGTCTACTGTTCTTTTGTAAAAAAAAACCAAAAAATTAAACCAATAAAATAAACCCAAACCATTAGAAAGTAGTTTCAACTAAGATACATTTTCCCTACCCCAAAGGTTTATGAGGAGAACTGCTATATATTTGTAAAGATCTGTAGAGCTAACAGACAATGAAATAAGCAGGATAAGAAAGTAGTATGGGTGGAAATACCAGATATAACTGCAGAAACACTCATCACAAGCACTTGACAAAGTCAAATGACAGCTCCTGTGAGTGCTGGCTGAAAGAAACAGAATTACAAGCAGTGGAAGAGATTTCAGCTCTTGGAGTCAGGTGTACCCAGAGATACAGGCTTACTATGTTCTTTATAAGTAAACTAGAATATACCACAAAAGATCTGAGTCTGTCACTGCTGCCTTTTGTGAATGGGAATTGGTTACAACAGCCTGCATTTTGTTCCTTTTTTCAAGTGAAACAGCAGGTAGGAGAGGCAATATTGCTTGGAAGGCTCATACAAAGCTACCCAAAATCATAGGTTGTATAGATCTTAGAAATATCCTAAAGTATAATTACTGAATTCTGCACAGTTGCTCAGTGTCCAAAGTGACGTTTCACTTTTATCCTGAATGATTACTACTACAGCCTAAAGACCAGGCAACCACCTGTAAGCTTAGATATACAGTGTCTGGTCTTCATCTACAAATAAGTCTAGTGTAAGTACGCAGATTTGAGGAGGTTTGAGATTTTTTATTCTTCACTCAAACAATTTAGAAGTGTCAGCATATATGGCATGATAAATTATTTTCTCAGACCATATATGTATTGGAAACCAATGGAAAGCAAGAGTCTGTAGTGGTTAAGGTGGAAAGGTGGAAGATTACCCTCAGGAAAATGGACAGGGATTTTCAAACACAGTAATTCCTAAATTTTGGCATTAAATATTGCCCTGTTTTTGTCACTGAGCATAGCTCACAGTCACAGTCACTGTAAAGACAAAGAGATGAATTTTAAAGATGATGGGCACCCAGCACTCACATTTGTGCAATTACAAACCAACTCTTGCAAATAGTCTGAGTTGAGACTCCCTGTCTGAAATAAATCACTTTCTTTTTAGAATATGAAAGAGCCTTTTAAAAATAATAATAAAAAAAAAATTAAATGCCCATATTCTGTTACACAAACTGTGAAGATCTTGATGTACCTCAGTAAATATAAGTGGAGAATGAGGGCTAAAAATAATTTCTAAGAATGTGCTGAGGTGTTTCTGTCAGTTAAGACATTTTCAGCAATAATCATACTATTCATGCATCTTGTTTGTGACTTTTTAAGATGATTTTACTATTGACTTCTCCTGAGTGACATAATTTGAGCACGATAGACTTGAGCTTTCAGCATTTGGTTATGCCCATATGCTTTTCATTGGCGCAACAAAAAAAGAATTACACCAGTGGTTTTCATAGATGAAGGCTTAGAATAAGATAGGAACTTTTGAATCATTTTAGATTTAATGACATAGACAGATTCCAGCCCAAATGTCTGAAAAGCCACATTTGGAGACATGTTAAAAGATTAACTGGGGCCTTAAAAATATACTAATATTATAGATGAAGATTATTAGCAATTTTGTTATGGTCAATCATTTATTAAATTATGTTTATGCTATTTCTTTCCTTTAAAAGGTAAACGTGTAGAGCATATGTTGTAAAAGCCTATCAATTCACACAGAAATCACTATTATGACATGACTCTGAATTTCTAAAGGGGAGAAAAACCTTTTCTGAAGTTGAAAATCTTAAGTTCTTCAAAGTTCATTTGTTTGAGACATGATGTCTGCAGCAACAGATCTAATGCAGAGGGAACCTCCCAAGGAAGCTTGAGTATATTCAAAAGCTTCCGAATGATTCCAGTAAAAGTCCTTGTACAGAAAGTTCCAGCTCACTTCTTGTTTACTTGGTTAGCTGCAGTAGAAGAGTCACATAGGATTTCCCTAACAAATCACATGTTCTCATGTTGCAGCATCCTTGAGCCAAATGCATAGAAAACCTTGGGTAACCTTTTCTTCCTCAATATACACAGGGAGAAATACTCTGTTTTCAAAATTTTTTGGCTCTTGCATTACATAGATAATAGCCAAATAATGACCTAAATAGCCAAATAATGACCTATTCCAGCATTTTTCCTCCTGTACTCTAAACACCATCTGTATAATTTTTTGTCAGTCCTGCCCTTAACACACAGTACTTTATAAGCAAGGGGTTGGTACGTGTAGCAACATTACATTAGTAATGCCGGTTTACAATTTTGAGTATTAGTTTGCAGGAAATTACTGTTCCAGATGCTGTGAGCTATTTTGCCATGCCTTTTAAGACCTGGGGCTAAGAGAGGCTTTGAAGGATTTTTTGGAAAGCCCAACTTCTAATACCTGGTTCTTTCTTAGGTGATTCAAAGCCACACATGGCCTTGCCCTTGAGCATTTAGTTTTCACAACTGGTTCTCCAAGCTCCAAGTGCAGGGAACTTCCTTAGGTCAGTGTTCTCATTGCAAAAAATGCCTAAAGATATCCGTTACAAGACATGAATGACACATATTTGTCCAGATTCCTACTAAAATGGGACTGGTTGGGGGGGAAAGGAAGGTTTGTGGCTGGGGGTGAGGTGGAAGAGGACATGAAGAAAATGACATTTTAAATGTATTGAGTGCTTGTCAAGAGCAGGGATAATATGAATTCTAATCCTTGCTTCAAGAACTGGGTGTGCAGCTACTGTTTCACATTAACATCTCTTTAAGCAGAACCCAAGTTTCCATTAGTCCATGAAAGTGCCTCAATTACTGCATTAAGGATTCAGGCTCCTGTTGTCTTCTTCCTGCTTGATGAGATATAAAGACCTTCTACAGAGTGACGTGGCTTCCACTGAAGGGATGAAAAAGGCATGTATTGCCCCATCACACATATATACTCATTGCTTAGGGAATTACCTGTCTTGTGCATGCAATTTCCTTGAGCCAAATGTGTATGACACTTTAGATTTCTTTTTCAGTCCTTTTACTTTTAATGTCAAGTATCTATGGCATTAAAAATATAATATATACACTGAATAATCCCAATTTAAAGTACTGAAACATGAATTCCTGTTCACACTGTCTCAATAAGTTGTTGACAAAAAAATATTTACGAGTTACTTATGAAATAATATTACAAAGTAGTATATTTTCCCTTTGTGAGGAAAGGATAGTAAACTAATGGGTCATGCAAATTGGTAAGAATGCAATATTTTAAGGGCACACAACTTTTTATGACCCAGTTTATTACTTTTGATTGCTATCATCATCTCAAACTTTTGTTCATGTCACCAAATGTAAAGCAAAACCTGCTTAAAGGTAATTTATTCTGGTTTTGAGACTATCATGATAGAGTTTTTGCTTTTTTCATTTCATACAGAGTAACTCAGAAAATGTTTTATGCTTATAATAACTTTCTCACGAGTCTGTTTCCACAGAAGGCAATAAAAATACTTGCATTAACATCAGATTGATACTGATAGGATATATCTTTAAGAATAACAACAATTCTCTTAATGATTTCCTGGCAATGTTGAAGGCTTTGTTTAAATCCTCCTCAAGGAAAATCTCCCTTTGAATTCATTAAGCTTTGGGTAAGCTGTTTGGTTTCTGAGGCCAGAACGTTTTTGTCACTAACATAGTCGCTTTGTTATGTACCTGCAAAGTAGGTATTATATGTTTTCAGTAGATGAGAAAAGCACAAGGAAAAATTTTTGTGATTCATTGAAGACAACAATTTAGATAACAAGTCTGTGGCCTCATGAGCTCAGGGTTGTCTGAAGAACATCAGACACCTAAATTTTATGAAAAGTTTAAGATTATATCTTCATCATACTTTATTGTGAAATAAATCCAGAAGAGAATCTCTGAAGCATGCCGAAAAACATTACTTGTCTTCAATTAATATTTTGCAGATGAGACTGTAGTTCCAACACTCATTTCCTAGGTGAACTGTGAGCAAGCTTTTCCATAGTACATATCCTTCCTTTATTTGTTGTGATTACAGCACTGAAGAGTTAATGTCTTCAGTAACTTTTTAGTTTTTTGCAAATTATAAACTTTGAAAAAATACAGCATTTTGTTTAAAGGGTGTATTTAGTTCCCCTAAACCAAAAGAAATTAAAGGTTTTGCAAACCACGTCAAGCTCACTGTATAGACTATGCACAAACTTTGTGGTTACTTTTGCCTTCCCAGTGACTCACTCTGAGTTGTTTTTGTATTCTTAAAATACAGATTTAGCTTCAAATTCAGTTCAGCTTGTATGGTCACATTTGATGCACTCTGTCTCCAAATCTGGAAGACATTTGTAAAATAATTTCTCTTCTCTTTGTGCCACCCAGAACACACTAGTGTTCTTCCCAGAACACACTAGTGTATCTTTTATCTCTGTTTTCAATTGTAGATAGAAGAACACTGCTATTTTAAATTATTCTGATATAATGCCATTTAAAGGAGGGAAACACCATTCTCTAAATTTCCAAAAGCAAAGGTAGCACTTTCTTCGTGGTTACATGAAATCATACAGAGTTTGGGAATCACTGGTAGTTAGCTGCATTGAAGTGGACAAGGAAAGTTTATGCACATCAGAGTTAGCTACCCTGGGAAGCATACTCAAGTGTGAGCATTCAAAACTTGCACATGCTCTTCAAAGACAAAAAACCCCACAACCTATTTGTCTGGCTTTCAGGAATGTGTCCATGTTGTGTTCAGAAGACAATGAAACAGTTCTGTAAAGCTTCTGTAACGGTTCAAATTGCTTCAGAGGCATTATTTAGCTCCTAGGATAATGCTTTAAATGTAAGAACCCAGAGCATTATTCATTACTCTGTGTTTCAGGCCAGCAGTAGGTGCATTTTCAAATACTTAGGCAAAAAGATAGAGTCCCCAGAAAATAAATGGGAAAGATTTTTGTTTCATCATGGCAATTAAATGTCTTGAAATCCAGTCTGCTTGATAATTCTGGACAGATAGTGCCCCACATAGCTTCTGCAGCATGTTTCAAATGATCAGTAAGCTGCATCTCAATTTTTGTTACTACTTTCCATATTATATGTGGCCAGCCACATATATTATGAGCACCTACAACCCAGCACACTTTTCCCTCAGAGGCACTGGCATTAGTGGCAGCTGGATATCACATCTTTTTGGACTCTAAGTTCAAACTTCTGTTTAGGCTGAAGTAGAGCCTCTTAAACTATGGGGGATCATCTTTTGTTTATTTTGTTTATTTTGAATAAACTCAGGAACGATGTAAGTGATGATATGGCTTACAATTCAGTTTGCTCACCATTTGGCAGACCATAATGACAATGTACTTCTCTGTTATACAGCTGTCTTCTGTTGCATGTGGTGATGCCTGCAAAGCACAAGTCTCTGCTGGTGGTCCATTTCATTCACATATACCTGCTTCCTTCTCCTTTTCATGGTTTTAGAGATGGTGATGTCTTATGGTTTCTCAGTTTGCCCTCAACTCCTATTTGGACCATGAGTTTTGCTCAGCTTGTCATGAGATTGTTTTAACTTGCTGTTTCTACTTTTCTTCATTTTGATTGACCAGCCTCAAGCAGTAGTGGAAGGGCTTTCCTCAGATGCTTTGTAGTCTGTCTTGTGTCATTCTAATCACACACTTTGCCTGCTGGATCAACGGGGATTAAATCACTGTTCACGTTCTTTTCTGACTCCCTATCATTGTCAATTAAATCTTACCCAGACATCTTTGAGTAGTATTTTATTTCTGAAGTTCATTAGTTTCTTTCTTTGTCTTTTTAGTAAGCAACCAAATGTCATTTCTAAGTAAACCAAAATACATTAAAATGATCTAGTATATCTTGAACTCTGGTCTTCTGATTTTAAAATAAAGGAACACACATTCCTACTCTGTTTACCTCCTCAGATTGGCACTGGTATCAGTGTTCTCATGGATATTCTGATTGTCAATGCTCTGAGATACTCCAGCTACCAAAGTTTTGGTATCTACAGTTGTCAGCTGCTATAGAAGCTTGTCTAAAAGTCTTTTGCAGGTCAAAGCTAACAGTTGTTTTTATCTTTATTTATATGAAGTCCTATTTTTCTTTCTACTTCCTTGAATTCTCCAGTTATCCTTTGCATCATATTTTCTTCCTTCTCTAGGCACCAAAATTATTTCATAGCATTGGAAAGACTAGTGATGATAATCTAATTTCAATCCCTCCAGCCAACTTTATAATAGGGCCATGACTCCCAGGACACCTTAAGAAGTCATGAAGGAGTCAGTCTTTCTGTCTCCTCCTACTCTTTATTTTCCAGAAGCCACGTTGCTATTCAGCTGTTATCTCTTCTGCGTAAGGGATGTGTATATAAAATGTCACAAACAGGAATTTATAAACTGTAATGAGCAGAAAGTTCTGTGATACTTATCACTGTCTAGTTTAACAAATTTTTAAGGATGCTGGAGAAACACTGGTTTTGGCTCAACAAAGTCAGCTTACATTCTTTAAAATGTCTTATCCCATCATGCCATAAAGTCCTTTCCATCATATCTATTTTCAATAATTCAGTTCTACAATTCAAATGTTTTGTTCTTTGTTGATGCAGAGAATTCAAACTATCTCTTAAATCTCTTATAAATTTATTTCCTACAAACAGCACAGCTATCTCTAACATATCTATACTAAAAAAAGTCAATAAAGAGCTCCCTCCCTCTCTCCATAACCACATTCCTACATTATGTTCTTTATCACATTCACAGTTATCTTCTTGTCTCTATGTATTGTAGGTCTCATAAAATACTCCCAGATTATATGCATTTTCCTCTTGCTCCATTTGGTCCACAAAATCCTGCAAAGCCTGCATAGCCCTTTAGGTCTTTTTTTGACCTTGTCACATTTTGCATGAGACCAGCTTGGAGGTTACAGCCTTACTGTTGCATGTCAGTTTCCAGTTATGTTCCCAAGAATTGTTCAGTGATCCCTTGTTCCTTATACTCAGAATTTCCCTAAGTTATATTCTTTGTTTCAGTCTGTCACTGTATGTCCTGAAGCCTGTTTTTAATTGCTATCTATTTCAGCCTGTTTTGAGATACCTCGAGCATGTTGTCTTACATCTGTAACTTGTCTAATTTTTCTATCACTTTTGCGCTACTACTCTATGACCAGCTCATACGCTTCCAATCTTTGCCTTGCAACATGAGACAAAATATGCAATCCTATTACTAGGAATCACCTCTGTAGATAAACTGATCTACTTGAGAGCATTTTAAAGCTACTTTCTGTGCGATTCAACTGTCTCCTTAACTGTAATAAAACCAACTAATCCCATGTCATTGTTATTAATTACATGATAAACATTAGATCCCTCTCACTGTCTTCCACATCTTTCTTTTCTACTTTTGCACTGCAGCTTTCCATCACTATTATGATGCCACACTTCACAAGATTCTTGGAGACATCACAATCAGTACACAATTAATCTTTTATGTTGTTAAGTATTTCTCTGCTGGGAGCATATCTATTCATTCTTAGTGTACTGGATGTTCTACCAGCTTTAGATACAGCCAGTTCGCTTGGTTTTGCCTTCAAAGCTTAAAAAATTTGAGAGTATCATTTCAGTGAGTCAATAATATATCACTGGAGATATAGATATAATTTGGTCCTTGACTTTCTTCCAGCACCCCTGATGCTACAAGAAGCAGTGATACTCCTTCCTAAGAAGCAGAAGTAGACTTGGATTTCTTTCCCTCCATTTCATATAGCTCTCTTATGGAACACCTGGGAACACTCTTTCCACAGCCATGGTACCCTTTACAATAAAGTTTGTTTCCATTAAACTGTTGATTGTCTTGGCTGAAGAAACCAGCATGGATTTAATAAACTTTATTAGTAACGCTAGCATGTGCACATCATTCTGTATTTGCTGCACTATGGTTTGGAATACTACTGGTCTGCACAGCAACATTCCTTATGTCTGGTAAAGATTACCATGAAGCAAGGGTTTCCCTTGCAGTGAATAGTAAGTCTAAGCTTCAAAGGCACCTATAGAACAAAGGCCACAACTCACACAGAATTTGAGTACCTGCATCCTGCACTCCTTTAAAAATAACAGCCCAAACACAGCATTGAATGCAGCTGTAAGAGGCTTTGAGATGTCTCTCAGAAGTTATACTTCTATGCTCTTTTCTGTCAGCACTTATTATGTCAGAATAAGAAAGAGAGATATTGCCTTTTACAGCAGATGTTATTCTAGCATTCCTTTTTCTTAATAAAATCAATTGAAATTGTTTAGGCAAGAGACAGCATGCTCTCATCAATGTCGCGTCTAGAAGTCTGTGGGAAATTCCTGTAAAATAAAAAAACCCTGTGTCCTTTGAAGTAAAAACAGCATGAATACTCTTGCTCTGGATATCTGTCTATATACCTATGTCTGACTATGCATGTCTGCAGGGTGATAGTGCTACTGCAGGTCTGATTTAACTATTGAAAGGAAACTGACTTAGAATTTCTGCTCAGAATGTTTTATAACAAATTACATTGTTTGTAATACTGGGGCACAGCCATACTTTCCTGCTGTTGACATGCCAGCATCATAACTACAATAAAGTAGGAAATGAATCACTGTGCAGAAAAACTGTTCTGCCTGTAAAGGATGGATTCAGCAAATTATATAAGCAAATTTTAATTTGAGTGGATATTTAGCTTCTTTCTTGAACACAGGGGGATTTGAGCATAGAATTAAAATAAAAATATGTCTGAAATGCTCTGTTGAGTCATTATATCAAAACTGATAATGAATACAAAACCCTCCTACAGACCACTCATCCTCAACCCAGTTTTACCCCAAAGTTGCGTATGGAGAGTGTCTCTATGTGTTTGTCTACCATGCTTGAATTAGAGAAGATATTCAGATGTTTCCTTGGCTGTATTCCTGAGCTGTGCAGAGATTTGCAAGGCTCCTACAGGTAAAAGTAAACAGAGACAAAGTAAACAGGTTGGCATTAGCAAGACAGGCAGCAGAAAGAAGAGCAGCTGTCCGGAAAAGCCTTTATCTCACATGCCAACATCCTGAAGTATCCAGGGAATATGCTCTGCTAACATTTTGCACTACAAGATTTTAAAAAGGAGAAACAGTGAAACTGAGAAAAATTTTGAAATGGCTAATTGCTCGGGACACTTTCTTATTCCATTTAACAGGTGCTTTTCTAATGGATTCTTATTGTGAATTATTATACAGCAGTACAACCAAAAGATAAACTTGATCGCAAATCTGGCCCCGTCAGTTTAAGAATCATTTTTATATGACAACATAAGCAGAGAAAAAGAGACCTTGTAAAGAGCAAGAACTACTGTGAAAGTTAGATCTAGGCTTAGTTTTAGATACTTTCACAACTGTAGATCTTTGAGAACATCACTGATGGTGAACACTATTCATTGAGAGCATTGTAACTCCCTTCTTCACCTAGGCAGAGGAAATCCAACACCTTTTCCCTGTATCAGGCCTAAGAAATGGAGGTCCAGAAGCCAACACACGGAGTCAGGAGCAGTGAAGCTGCTTAGAGCTACCTGAGAGGAAACAGTAAGAGGATGTGGGTTTACTAGGTTGCTCACAACCTCCCTTTCTCCCACACTACTACCATTTAGTGGGACATGTTTTCTGTCAGATCATGAAGGAGTCTGTGTATATGTACCTCTTATTTCTGCTCATCAGCATCTCAGTTGCATCCAGTTGTGTCCAATCAGCTGTTGTCATGAAAAATATAGCCGCCATTGATAATGTAATAGCCTGTTAATTGAGTCACTCAGACTGTGATCTGGGATCTCCTCTGGTTCAAAGTTGAGAGAAGATATATACAAGAGGCTGTTTTCTTACATTTCTCCTGTAAAAATTATCCCTCCCTATACAAATTATTGAAATAGTCTTTGGGCTAGAAAAGGAGAATTGGTTCTATCCCTTTATGCTTAGGGCACTGGGATTCCTGTTCCTGCTCCAAGTGGGTATTTCGGTTTTTTATGAGAAGTAGAAAAGCTTGAACAATCTAAATTATATACCAGTCTAAAATATCTACTTCAGAGGGCAGTGAATATAGTGCTCAGCTGGGGGGTGGCAGGACTAGATTGAAAGTCTTTCTTCTTTAAATAATTTTGAGTAGAGATGTAAACTTCAGTCTTCCATTTACAAGTATGTTGTCTTGCTGTCTGAGTTTTGAGTGAAGCCCAATAGAGAGGTTCAATGCTTAATGGCAGAAATTTAAGAAATGTTAAAGAAGTTAAAGACTAAGCAGCTATACAGCTACATAGCAACTGACTCTACCTTAATATGCAGATACTTAATTGTGCTCAATAATTTAGTCACTGTGACTTTAGAGATTGTGCTGAGATCCCTTCTCCCTGAGTGAAATTCTGCATTGTCACAAACAAATGATCTTTCATAGAATCATAGAATCACAGAATGGTAGGATTGGAAGGGACCTTTAGCGATCATCTAGTCCAACCCCCCTGCAGAAGCAGGTCAACCTAGATCAGGTCACACAGGAATGCATCCAGGTGGGTCTTGAAGACCTCCAAGGAAGGAGACCCTGCAACCTCCCTGGGCAGCCTATGCCAGTGCTCCGTTACCTATGTAGACTGCAAATTTTCCTGTCAGGGATCGTTTGTTTAGTGGATCTTGAAAGTCTCAAAAAACTGCTGAATGCAAACTAGTCACAAGCAATGAACAACACTTATGGCCTGCCTGTGGCAGGTCTGTATGGGAAACTTAGAGATACTGGGTACTGGAAGATAATGGAACTTCAGCTTGGCTAACTATGCTGGAATTGTTTTCTTCTGTAAAATATAACTAAGACATATGTAGTTTTAAGGCTGTAAATACTCTTATTACACACTTCTTGGTCCAAGAGTTTGAATGTAAGATTTTTTGAGTGGAACTGTTCTTGTTACATGTCCAAAAAGCCTATCTGCTTTTCCCACTGAATCAAAATAAGGCATTATTTTACCTTAAAATTCTTGCTCCATATAGTGTAGAAACCGTGTCAACAATGGTAAAACTGCATAAAATGAATCATTAGGAGATTTATGAGACCTCTTTAACTCCCAAACCTATTGTGCTAAATAGCACAGTGACGTACTTCTGAAAGTCACCATTCTAGAATAGGATTATCTGATTAAAACAAAGTGAGGAAATGGGTTTATCCACTGTCTAGGTCATATAGATAAGCATTAACTCTTCATTTTCTTTGGCACTTTTCACAAGCACTAAATAAGGAAAATAAAAAATACAAAAGATACCTGTGCAAATCACCATCAAGTCAGATATGCTATTGTTGAATACAATTAGTGCTTAAGAAGGTAAATAAGTAAATGTGGTTATGGTTCTCATCTGCTTTACAGCTGCTTTTTAGAGTTAACTTTACTGTGTGCATTTTCCTAATGCCTAAATTCACTTGTACAAACTTCACATGCCATTAGTAACCTGATTAAGAACTCTTAGTCACCAAAAATTTACTCATGATTAGTTATGCTTCAGAAATAGCCTGGATTAAGTTAATCTAGTTTATAAAACACCTTAGTGTCCAAGTACTAAAAATATATGTAGGCAGTTGCAGCTTTATTGCCCATAAAAAACCCTATAAATGAGACTACTTTTTTAAAGGCATGAAAGATAATGCAGGACCAATGTGTCATTTGAGAATCTTTAATTGCTTCAGCAATTATGTGAACTGAACATAAAGGAGGTACAGATAATATTTGTTTGCTGTTTGGCTCCAAGAAAATATTTATTGGAAGGGATAGGGCAGGGTGCGAAATCTGAGGAGTCTGGAATTATAGCCAGTAAATAGGATTAGTATTCACTCTGAAAGTTGTTGCTTTCTAGAATGCATCTCTGAAATAACTACGGGAAAAGAGAAATAAGAACAAAAGCAAGCTCTGCCAGTTGTGACAAGATTGTTTTGTTGAAGGAGCAAACAGGATTAGATATAATGAGATTGTCAACTAATTCTATGAGACAACATGCACATAAATCAAAGGACAAAGGGGAGGGAGCTGGACTCTGCAGTAATTGTTAATAGCAGCGATGTATCAGTAATAATAATAAGGCTTTTGCCCCACATAATGCATAATACTGTTCTAGTTGCAGTACTACAGTTAAAAATATCATTCAGTATGGTGTATGACAGCAAGAGTTTTTCTGTCTGGCACATGAAGGACATGTGAGACCTGAGCTCTGAATTTATAAGTGAAATTTATTTTAAAAGTAGCCAGAAATTATCTTTTTACCAACTTTCGTTTTGTCAGTGTGTCCAAGCAACACAGCACGACAAACAATATTCCTGTGTAGTGCCTTTTCTAAAAATTGCTTTTTGCTTTCTGCTTATTTTTCTGAAAGCATACTATTAAGATAAATATTAAAGATACATATGCAATAAGCCATCAAAACCAAGATTAATGTGTTTTCTTTTACCACAGAAACAGCTCCATAATTAGGAGAGTGTAACCTATCATGGTAAAATCTTTTCTTTATTAGTGAGAGGCTTCCTGAATCAGGGTCAAGGTAACTTTTGGAGGAATACATTGTCCTACCATAATTCCTCCTAGCAAAGTCTAATCTGATCTCTGGCTTTCCTTTTCCTGTGTTGTCACCAGTGGACACAGAGTTCGTCATATTTCCTCTGCTATTTAAAGAACTTCTTGAGCTGCCACGTTATTTTAAGCCTGCCTCTGTATTCTTTAAAATACCAACAGGAAGTATTTATCCTACACAAATCATAGTAACTTTATAGCTCTCAGTTTTTACAGAGAGACCAGATTTGGCATGCTGAATATATATAAACCAGTTAGGTTTGAAACTAAAGGACTCTGGAGCACAAAGCATTTCAATTTTCTGCCCACTTTGCAAACATACTTTCCATATTAAGGAACCTTACCAAAACTTCTCGGGAAGGTCTTTTAATACAACTTGTGATGAGGCACATGTGTGGTGCTGAAAAGATCCTGTTACAGCAAAAGATGTAACTATGATTTAAGAGTATGAAACCTGTAACTTCTGTGAAGCAACTGACTGTGAAAGCAGATTTATGTCATGTCAAGACTGTTTGGGTCCAACATCTTCACAATTATTTCACCCATAGACCTTCCACCACATTTATTTTTCTTCTTCTCATGAGCAAAATTATGTCATCATTTTCACAGGATCTCTTTTCCTCTGTTGAGTCTAAACAAACAGAATGTCAACTTATTTGAAAGTTTTGTGAACAATATTTTTTTTCCCAATCAAATAAGCGGAATTACAGATGATTATTTCTCTGATGAATTTGCAAGGGAAAAGCTATGGAAAGGATCCAAGATCATTCACAAAACCCAGCTGGACTTCTTAGTCCCAGATCACAGGTTGCATCTTTTGAGAAAGAACAACCTATATGCATAGGATTTCTCTCAAGCATGACATAGTAGCAAGATATAGGACAGACATACTTGATTATGAACATCCCACATATGAAGGAAAAGCTTCTTAACTCTTACTCCTTCTTGTTACTAAATTCGTTTTCTTCTTTGCCTTTTTAACCTTCTGGGTCCACGACATTTAAAATTAAAAGTAAACAAAATATCAGCTGAACCCAAATCAGATGGCTGGCAGCTGAGTCCCAGAATTGGAAAGAAGCCAAAGCAAGCTGATTCATGGGTGTGCAAACAATGAAACTTTTCCTCAGCTATTTGTCTTGCCTAGGAGGCATGTGGTTCATCTTGGTGCACAGACCCCACTTTCTGTAAGAGTTGGTGCTACCGTGTGTTAACCCCACAAAAATAAAAAAAACCAAAAACCAACCAAACAAAAAAAAAAACAACCAAAAAACAAAACAATACAAACCAAACAGGAAAAGAAATCTCCACAAAATCTTTGCAAAATTACAGTTGAAAATATTCTTGCTTTGAAAAGACAACTCTGCAGAAAATTCCCTTAGTTCTTCATTCTAAGTGTTCCTTACAAAATCTCCAAGAGTAACAGCAAAAACACGGCATGTGTTTCCAAGCAGGACACCATACTCTTTTGAATGAAATGAGTTATAAGGTTTACCAAAAGGCAAAAACGTGTTCCTAGGTCCATTGCATTATGACATGACAATATATTGTGTTTCACAAGTCAGTCTAGTAGTCGTGGCAGAATCTCTGCAGGTTTGACCTACACATGCTAATTGCTACATCTTCAAATTTTCCCTAGCACATGCACCAGGTTTGGTCTGCTTAGCTGGATGTCATGGGCTTTTTTTTTTTTTTCCGAAGACAGAGTACTACCAAGTCACATTTCAGTTTTTAAAGGGACAAATCGTTTTCCCTTTCAAAATTCAATTATTTCTCCTTTATTTCTGTTTAGGATTAATTAACCCACCTTCCTAGCAACTGCTTGCCATTGTAACTCCAGACAAGAAGGCCAGTAAACATCTGCTGTGTAAGTAACTAATGCAAGTGGAGTTAATGAACTGTTTTTAAGTACTGCCCTCTCTAGCTAGTACTACTTGAAGACCTACACTACGTACTCCTCTGTCAGCACTCTCAGGAAAGAGATCTTGAGATTATCAGCAAATACAGCAACATGCTGCTGATAAACCTGTACCTGAGTACCTAGGGAAAAATACACACTTCCTTTGACATATCAAATGTAGATCTGAATCTGGACTTGCTGAGGACCCTATGAATGCCATACAGCAACTGCTAAGGACCTAGAAGAAATACATCTGCATTCACATCTACATCTACATTCATCTATTTAACCAGAGCACCTACATTTAGTGCCTAGTTATTCTAGGATCATTCTGTAGTCAGTGGAGAGAGGAACAGATGGAGAGCAATTTAAATCCAACTCACTCTCTGAGGGTACCCCTTTTTCTCTCCACTAACTCTGCAGTGAGTTCAGACTTCTGATGTAGGCATCTCAGCTGGGTAGGGTTAATCTGGGTATACCTCAGGAACCATCTTCATGGCCTCCTCTGGACTTACTCCATCAGGTCTGTGTCCTTCTTATGTTGAGGGCCCCAGGCCTGGATGCAGCACTGCTGGTGGGGTCTTATCAGAGCAGAGTAGACAGGGAGAATCCCCTCCCTTAACCTGCTGGTCACATTTCTTTGGATGCAGCATACCACTGGCTTTCTGGGCTGCAAGCACACATTGCTGGGTCACGCGGAGTTTCCTGTCAATGAACACCTCCAAGTCTGTCTGTTCAACGCTTCTCTCAGTCCTGTATTTGTGCCTGGGATTGCCTCAACCCATGTGCAGCACCTTGTCCCTGGCCTTTCTGAGCCTCAGGAAGTTTGGTTGGGTCCACTTCAAGGTCTCTGTGGATGGCATCCCTTCCCTCTAGTGTGTGGATCACACCACACAACTTGGTGACATCAGTAAATTGCTGAAGAGGCCTGACACTGCCTGTGTCATTGACAGAGATGTAACCCAGGGCCAGTTCCAGCACCAACACTGAGGAATGTCACTCCTCACTCTCTGTACTTGGACATCAAGCTGTTGTTTGCAAAATTCTTGGAGTGGGACCATGCAGCCAGTTATCCACCAAGTGCTCCGTCCATCAAATCCATGACTCTCCAATTTAAAGACAAGGATGTTGTGTAGTACAGTATCAAATGCTTTGTGTAACTCCTCATCTGGAGCACTGTGTTCAGTTCTGGGCTCCCCAGCTCAAGAGGGACAGAGAACTTCTAGAGACAGTCCAACGCAGGGCCACCAAGATGATCAGGGGACTGGAACTTCTTCCTTTTGAGGAAAGGCTGCAGGAACTGGGGCTGTTTAGAGAAACGGAGACTGAGGGGGAATCTTATTAATATTTACAAATATCTGAATAGTGAGTGTCAGGAGATTGGGGCGTAATTTTTTTCTGTTGTATCCAGTGACAGGACAAGGGGCAATGTGATAAGGGTAGAACACAAAAAGTTCCATTTAAATGTAAGAAAAAGCTATTTCACTGTGAGGGTGACAGAGCCTGGTAGACAACATCAGTTGCTCTTCTGCACTCCACCAGTGCTGTAACTGTTGTAGAATACCATCAAATTTATCAAGCACCATTTACTCTCAGTAAAGCTGTGTTGGCTGTCTCCAATCACCTCCTTATTTTCTGTATAGCTTAGCACAGTTTCCAGGAGCATCTGCTCCACAATCTTGCAGGGCATAAAGGTGAGACTGATTGGCCTACAGTTCCCAGGTCTTCCTTTTTTCTTATTTTAATAATGAGAATTATGCTTTCCCTTTTCCAGGCAGTATGAACTTTAGCAGACTGACATGATTCCTCAAATATGATGGAAAGTGGCTTAGCCACTTCATTTTCCAGTTCTGTCAGGATCCTCGCTTGCATCTCATCAAGTCCCATGGTCTTGTGCATCTCTAGGTTCCTTAGATGATCTTGATCTTCTCCTACAGTTGGTGGTTCTTCATTCTCCTAGTCCCTGCCTTTACAATTGGCAACTTAGTGTGGCTCGAGCACTTGCTGGCAAAGACTGAGGCAAAATAGTCACTGAGTATCTCAACCTTCTCCATATCCCGGTAACCAAATCTCCCATTTCCTTCCATATAGGGCCTGCATTTTCCTCAGCTTCCTTTTATCACTGACATATCTACAGAAGCCCTTGATGCCCTTGATTCCTGGCTGTCTGGACAACATCTTTGTATTGCTCCTAGGCTACCTGTCCTTGCTTCCATCCTCTGAGGCTTTTTGGTTTTGAGTTTGTCCAGGAGCTCCTTGTTCATCCATGCAGCATTCTGACATCTTTGTCTGATTTCCTTGTTCAGATGCATCATTCCTGAGCTTGGAGAAGGTGATCATTGAATATTAACCATCTTTCTTGGACTTCTCATCCCTCCAGGGTTTTATTTTGTGGTACCGTACCATGCAGATCCTTGAACAAGCCAAAGCCTGCTCTCTCGAGCTCCAGGGTGTTGAGGTTTCTGTGTGCACTCTTTGCCACTCTAACAACCTTGAACTCTACCATGTCATGGTCACTTCAGCAAAGGTTGCCCTTGGCCTTCACAATTCCTACCAGCCCCTCCTTTTTGGTAAGCAAGTGGTCCAGCATAACACATTTCCTCATTGGCTCCTTTGTCACTTGGAGAAGGAAGCTATCATCAGTGCATTCCAGCCAGGAACCTCCTGNGTCAGTGGAGAGAGGAACAGATGGAGAGCAATTTAAATCCAACTCACTCTCTGAGGGTACCCCTTTTTCTCTCCACTAACTCTGCAGTGAGTTCAGACTTCTGATGTAGGCATCTCAGCTGGGTAGGGTTAATCTGGGTATACCTCAGGAACCATCTTCATGGCCTCCTCTGGACTTACTCCATCAGGTCTGTGTCCTTCTTATGTTGAGGGCCCCAGGCCTGGATGCAGCACTGCTGGTGGGGTCTTATCAGAGCAGAGTAGACAGGGAGAATCCCCTCCCTTAACCTGCTGGTCACATTTCTTTGGATGCAGCATACCACTGGCTTTCTGGGCTGCAAGCACACATTGCTGGGTCACGCGGAGTTTCCTGTCAATGAACACCTCCAAGTCTGTCTGTTCAACGCTTCTCTCAGTCCTGTATTTGTGCCTGGGATTGCTTCAACCCATGTGCAGCACCTTGTCCCTGGCCTTTCTGAGCCTCAGGAAGTTTGGTTGGGTCCACTTCAAGGTCTCTGTGGATGGCATCCCTTCCCTCTAGTGTGTGGATCACACCACACAACTTGGTGACATCAGTAAATTGCTGAAGAGGCCTGACACTGCCTGTGTCATTGACAGAGATGTAACCCAGGGCCAGTTCCAGCACCAACACTGAGGAATGTCACTCCTCACTCTCTGTACTTGGACATCAAGCTGTTGTTTGCAAAATTCTTGGAGTGGGACCATGCAGCCAGTTATCCACCAAGTGCTCCGTCCATCAAATCCATGACTCTCCAATTTAAAGACAAGGATGTTGTGTAGTACAGTATCAAATGCTTTGTGTAACTCCTCATCTGGAGCACTGTGTTCAGTTCTGGGCTCCCCAGCTCAAGAGGGACAGAGAACTTCTAGAGACAGTCCAACGCAGGGCCACCAAGATGATCAGGGGACTGGAACTTCTTCCTTTTGAGGAAAGGCTGCAGGAACTGGGGCTGTTTAGAGAAACGGAGACTGAGGGGGAATCTTATTAATATTTACAAATATCTGAATAGTGAGTGTCAGGAGATTGGGGCGTAATTTTTTTCTGTTGTATCCAGTGACAGGACAAGGGGCAATGTGATAAGGGTAGAACACAAAAAGTTCCATTTAAATGTAAGAAAAAGCTATTTCACTGTGAGGGTGACAGAGCCTGGTAGACAACATCAGTTGCTCTTCTGCACTCCACCAGTGCTGTAACTGTTGTAGAATACCATCAAATTTATCAAGCACCATTTACTCTCAGTAAAGCTGTGTTGGCTGTCTCCAATCACCTCCTTATTTTCTGTATAGCTTAGCACAGTTTCCAGGAGCATCTGCTCCACAATCTTGCAGGGCATAAAGGTGAGACTGATTGGCCTACAGTTCCCAGGTCTTCCTTTTTTCTTATTTTAATAATGAGAATTATGCTTTCCCTTTTCCAGGCAGTATGAACTTTAGCAGACTGACATGATTCCTCAAATATGATGGAAAGTGGCTTAGCCACTTCATTTTCCAGTTCTGTCAGGATCCTCGCTTGCATCTCATCAAGTCCCATGGTCTTGTGCATCTCTAGGTTCCTTAGATGATCTTGATCTTCTCCTACAGTTGGTGGTTCTTCATTCTCCTAGTCCCTGCCTTTACAATTGGCAACTTAGTGTGGCTCGAGCACTTGCTGGCAAAGACTGAGGCAAAATAGTCACTGAGTATCTCAACCTTCTCCATATCCCGGTAACCCACTCTCCCATTTCCTTCCATATAGGGCCTGCATTTTCCTCAGCTTCCTTTTATCACTGACATATCTACAGAAGCCCTTGATGCCCTTGATTCCTGGCTGTCTGGACAACATCTTTGTATTGCTCCTAGGCTACCTGTCCTTGCTTCCATCCTCTGAGGCTTTTTGGTTTTGAGTTTGTCCAGGAGCTCCTTGTTCATCCATGCAGCATTCTGACATCTTTGTCTGATTTCCTTGTTCAGATGCATCATTCCTGAGCTTGGAGAAGGTGATCATTGAATATTAACCATCTTTCTTGGACTTCTCATCCCTCCAGGGTTTTATTTTGTGGTACCGTACCATGCAGATCCTTGAACAAGCCAAAGCCTGCTCTCTCGAGCTCCAGGGTGTTGAGGTTTCTGTGTGCACTCTTTGCCACTCTAACAACCTTGAACTCTACCATGTCATGGTTGCTTCAGCAAAGGTTGCCCTTGGCCTTCACAATTCCTACCAGCCCCTCCTTTTTGGTAAGCAAGTGGTCCAGCATAACACATTTCCTCATTGGCTCCTTTGTCACTTGGAGAAGGAAGCTATCATCAGTGCATTCCAGCCAGGAACCTCCTGGATTGCTCATGCCTTGTTGTGTTGTCTGTCCAGCAGATATCATGGTAAGTGAAGTGCCCTGAGTGCTTCTGAATGTGAGGCCACTCCTATCTGTCCGTAGAGAACCTCATGTGCTTGGTCTTCCTGATTGGGTGGCCTGTAGCAGATCCCCACTATAATGTCATCTGTCACTGCCCTCCCTTGAATCCTGGCCCTTATGCTCTCAGTTAGCTCCTCATCCACTCTCAGGCAGAGCTCCATGCACTCCAGCTGATTGTTGACATGGAGAGTGATACCCCCTAATCACCTCCCCTGCTCATCCTTCCTAAAGAGCCTGTCTCCGTTCATTCCAACACTCCAGTCATAGGAGCCATCCCACCATGTTTCCACAATGCCAATAAGATCACAGTCCTGCAGGCACGTGCACATCTCTAATTCCTCATATTTATTCCCCATGCTACGTGCATTTGCATAGAGGCATTTAATTTGGGCTTGAGATGATGCCGACTCACTGGCTGGAGTTACTTTGTGCTGCTTTTCAGGTGCTGTCCTGCTGACCTCATCCCTCTTCAGGCTCTGGGCATCTATTACTGGCTCTGTCATCAAACTGGTAGGAGTGAGATGGATTTAGCTTCCTCTCTTCTGGCGACATTGGTTTAAAGCTCTCTTTACCAGCTTGAACCTGAACTGTCTTAAGCATCTTAGAGAGGCACCTATGTTGTGCAAAACTGTGGTCAGTGTAGATGCTACTGAAATATGGACATTTACGTAGGTTATTTAACTTGTCCTGGAGGATATCCTCTAACATTCTAGCCAGGTGCGTATGCAGGAGAGAGGTATCTACTCTGCTTATTTTACTGATGAAGTCAACTCATTCAGCTTCTGACAACTGTGTGCCAAACCAGTCCTTCACATTTTCTCTCCTAACACAAGTTTTAGCAAAAATATTGGCTCAAGAGTTTCTCGTCCCTTGTCTCATGACATGGCACAGAGCTCTCTTTGCTGTGCTAACACTACTGTGTGCAATCACATTGTAATCTAGATCAGTACGAAAAAGAAGCCTCCAAAAACTAAAGATCTCTTTGAAGACTGCACTTGAGAAAGCACTACCCACTGAGTAAGTACTGGGGTGGTTGTGTGGAGAAATCTGTTTTTATTCACATCTGGATTTAGAACAGGTTTACTCATTGGCTTTTGGCAAGTGAACACTCAGGTTGCACGAAAAGCATCGTGAGCAACACGTAATAGGGTAAACTGTATGTGGAATACTCTGGAGAGCTCAGACAGGAAAGGTGAAGTTCATCTCACTTCATGTTGCAGAAGTGCAACATGATCTGTAGAGGATCTCTGCAGATGAAGATGTTGCCCAGTTCTCCTTTATGGATAATGGAGACAAACTTCCTTTTACAAATGTGATTATTTTCTGATTGGAAGATAAATTTTGCTCTGTTAAGTGCCTGTTTCTCACCACTGACTGTAAGTGTGGAGTGACTATCTCAGCTAGAGACATCTGTATTGTAGATAGCTACAAATTCTTCCCTGCTTTGTCCTGGGTAGACATTGCCACACTACTGCTTTTATGGGTGTGCATATGCACACAGATGCACTTGGGTGTATATACACACACACGTCTGTGTGTGTTAATCCCCACTTATAAATCCATTCCCCTCTGATCATCCTGCCAGAGAAGATTCTCCTTTTAAAGTGACTGTGATCCGTACTACAGATCATATGGGCTCTTCAAAGAGGAGCAAAAAGGCAACAAATCAGTCCTCCTTCTACTACCCAAGCCCTCCATCATCCTGCCAGCTGGCAAAATAGTAGAAGATTCAACTGCTAGCAGCAGTTCTCTCCTTGCACTTAATATCTGTGACTGGCTGAGCACAAAACCAAAGCAGCAACAAGTGTTTGAAATAGCATAAAAAGCAGCCAGCCCATGGATGTCCATGCTCCGTAGGCAGCTTAAGCACACCTCATTGTAAGTCTTGATAAATGATGTAAGAATGTACAAACTCCAAACTTACAATGTTCTCCCTTTAACTAAGAGGAAAATTTAAGTTAAAGAAGTTGTCTGATAACCATATAGTGAGTCAGAGGTTATTTACTGTGGACATTGTTTTTGCTGTGTATTTTCCCTGCACAACTATTTGTGTCTCCGGCTCTATACATGCTATAGTGAACTAAGTTTCATTTCCTATGCCTTATAAATTAATCCAGTCATAACAGCCACATATATCAAGAGAGATGAAGGTGCTAGGACTCAGATGCCCTTGATACCTAGAGACATCTCTTCAATTTGCATTATTTATCCTGAACTTCACCGTTGCTCCTGTCACCTTGCAGACACTTACATGTGCTGGATTTGAAAGAGTCAATGGCATGAGAAAAATTCCAATACAGTTTCAAAAACATCAGCTACATGAATTCACAGGTTGTTCCACACATGGAGACATCTGGCTCCATCCAGCTGCATTCTACATGGATTTAGAAATACAGAGTATTAAATAAAATTCTGGCCTCCTTACTGCTGCTTTTTAGTCTCTTTGGACTTAAACCAAACTCTGCAGCACACAACATATTGCTTGTCAGAGTGCTTTCTCACTAGATTAATTTAAAAACTCAAATTACACATCATAACACTCCTGCAAAGTGGAAAGGAAATTGAAGAACTGTCAACAAACTGTCACTTGTTAGAGCAGTCTCATGTAGGTCACAGCTTATCTTTGGGCCTAAGGATTTTAAGTAACAGGTCACAGGAACACTGAGGCAGAGGACAGAACCATCATACTCCCGCCATGGTGAACAGGAATAGAGACAACTCAGTGCTTATACTGAGTACATCTTGGGCGTTCCTTAAGTGTGATTGTTTCATTCTTCAATGACACCAAGTGCTTTTGAGAAACCAGTCTCAAAAAGCCAGATTCTTACAGTATTTAAAGTAGCAAAATGCTGATTAATAAGATCTCAAACGCATACATATCCCACTCCAATCTCAAATCCCACAGATACCAAACTGACTCTTTAGATAGTTAAATACTTTTAAAAACATGGCCTTAAATAAGGCATATCAAATACAAATCTCAGAGGCTGTGATCCTCCATCCCCCCAAAAAACACCCTGCCTCTAGTACCAGTTTCTGTCCCCTTGTATTGTCTCATATTGTCTCCCTTCAGTGTCTGCAGACTCTGTGGCACCACTTGGGCAATCTCTAGTGGTCCTCTTCTCTGCCAGCTCAGTGTTTTTAATTTCTAGTTCTTCCTGTTTTTGAAGTGGCTTATCTGGCACAATGTTATTACAATGTTGTTATTTGCTGGCTCAATGAAAGTATGATTAAGGCAAAGAATATAAACACGCTTTGGAAGAAAATGTAATTTAAATCCTTGCTGATTAATTTCATTCCTTTGAAGGTTACCAACTTTAGATTGAGAGGTGGGAAACAGTCAACTTTAACATCTGGACCCAGAGCCACAGGATAAATTCACTGTAGTTCCTGTCTTCACAACAGAACAAAACACTCACTTCTTTAACCCTAATCTTACCAGAAACTGGTACATTCAGACTCCAGGGAGAACTGTGAAGTAAAAATCCTTCTCTGTATCCAGCAAGAGACTAGAGTCTTCCTGTTTTAAAGTTGCAAGATGCTCAGCAGAAGATTTTATCTCCTGAGAGGATCCCTGGGTGATAATGCTTCCCAAAGTTACAAGGGCAGTGAGGAATTGCATGCTGGTGAAGATTAAGCATAAAACACCTGTTCTCCTTCTACCAGTATCTTACCTGAAACTCATTTCTCTCTTTTAGTGAGAATTTGAAGAATGAAAAACTTTGGGCTCACTTTGAGCTCATAGAATACAGTTCTATAGGAAATATCAAGTTTATTCATCAGGAATGATTCTCGGCTGCCCTTCCTGGAAGGAACTAGACGGAAGAACCTATAGGCCTTCTGTAATTGATTTATGATGGGTCAGGTTCACAGAGCAAAAAATAAAGAGCCTTCTATTAGGCTGAAGTAACCCAGTCACTAAGACTGAAAAGCAAACAAAGAGCTTCCCTTAGCTCAAATGCTGTCATGTTCTCAGCGTGTAAACACTGACTGACTTGGTATTATAAGCATACAGGCAAGCTCTGGCCTTCTCCACATTTGCCCTTTCAGTAGCCACATCCTGACTAGCCCACAATGCACAAACCTAGCGTGGCCACCCATGCTGAGAGTGTGAGAACAGCAGATGCAGGAGGAACAGCAGCTGCAGGCAGCATGGAGAAACCTGCACTACAAATGGCAAAAGTGCTAAGTGAAAGATGCGGATGTGCAGAGAGCTCGAATCTTCTAGGTCCCAGGAATTCTCTCTCCCTTAGCCTGGCTGAGAGCCACATTTCTACATTCCTGGTGCTGCCACAGAACAAGGCAGTGTTGTAGAGGCAAAGGCTGGATGCTTTGTTGTGGGTGATGTATGTCAGGACAGCTTGAACAAAAAGCCAAAGTTTTGCAGTTTCTCTGCTGGGCATATCCTGGGACCTGAACTTAAAAATTTTTAACAGATGACTAGATTAGTTATTCTGTAGTTTCTTTTGATACAACCCACTGAATTTTAACCAGTTTGTCTTACACTAAACTGAATTTGCTTGGATTAAACTACAGCCTTCCATACTGAAATGTTTCTGACTTCATTTAGAAATGCCAAGACACTGAAGCATCATGAATAATTTTCTGCTGAAACTGATGGAGATATTTTACTTTGCAAACCAAATTCTGAGAATCACAATTGCTTCACACAAAATATGACAGCAGACTCATGTTTCCATCAGCAGTTTATATGCCATTAAAGCCTGTTTCTTTCATGTGCTGAAACAGCAGAAGAGATAAGAAGTAGGAACAGATACAGTGTTCTGGTATTTACTCTATTTTAACCAACCATGTCTTAGGTAAATTACTCACCCATCTGTTTTCCAAGGGATGAGAGATATGGCAGTTTGACATTTGGGAACAGTGTTTTCATGCACTGATATGATGGCTTAAACACCAAGGCAAACATAAAATCTGAAGTCTGGACGCATTGCTTCACTATCTTCCTTTCCCTCTTCCTTTGTAAGCTGCGTGTGTACTATGGAATACTCACTATCCCCTCAACATCTTACCATACAGGTCCTGCCCTGGCTATGTATACATATGCAGAAGAGAAGTTCCATCAGAGTGTTGGGATGAAACATTATGATTCCCACACAGTGATCCTGGAACACAAAATATTTTATAATTTAAATTTTTTAGTGCACTTTTTATTTTTTGTATCATTTCCATAGTGGTTATGGTCCAGGGGACAATTGAGACATGTTTATACTAGTAAACCACATAGTGCCAGGAAACTTGTATGCACAGTGATAATCAGCTGCCTTCAAGATTAAGCTGTTAAAGCAGTTGAATGGCGGGGTTATGGCTTCAGCCAAGACCAGGTAGGGTTTTCCCAAACAGCTCTTTAGAATGCTTCCAGGAATCAGTCCCAACTGGTAGCCTGGATATAGCCAAGCTGTTTTGGAGAGCAAGAAAGCTTATCAGCAATTATTCTGCACCAGTTAAACTCATTGCCAAAGAATGCTTTCAGCTTCCTAGCATAAGAATTCCATAGTATACATTTAGCCAGAGAAGCCTGACCTTGCTATGCTGAAGAGAACTGACACAAATGGGATATTAAAAGGTTTGGCTTTCAGCTGCTTTTTTACTTTCCCCAATTCCTTATGTCACTGTCTCTCTCTACAAAATCTGTCTGCATGTTCATGGAGTGGCCCCAAATACACTAAAATCAGTGCGTTATTTGGTTCCTGATAGAAAAAAGAGGTTGGTTTAGGTCTGAGGGGCAGGGGAGGAAGCAAAGAGAGAGAGAACTGTGGGTCACAGCAATACTGAAAGAGGATGAGTGACAAACAGCAAGAATCAGAATGGATGTTTCTGGGTGTGTGAGCAGTAAAACTGCAGTTTCTCATTAGAAACACATCCGTCAGAGGCTCATTTACCATGAGTCGAGCCAGTCAGTTGGAAATCTCGACAATACTTCATTTTTGTTTTTCTCATGAAGTGGACAATGCAAGACAACTCCAAATTATTGTTTTAGAAAAACAAACCAACTGAATTCCCTTCAGTTTTTCAGTCTGAGGGGACTGGATCACAACTTTTGACAAAAGTTTGTTTTCTGAAATAAGAACCAAAGTAAAGGCCATTCTGAATCCCTGTCTTCATGGAAACCATTCTATTTCTGTTAAATTTGATAACAGCTTGTTTTTACAAATGAAGACATGGATGCCAAATTGCAGCTGGCAATATCATTTAAAGAAGTGTCATTCTGGATACAAACAGGAAATGTTTAGAGTGCTGATCCAGTGATTAATGAACGTTTCCACATCTACATAGTAGCCAATTTTCCCTTTCCTTGGAGGTTACTGCATTACATAAGCTACAGAAGGGCCAGAACTTTGGTCCCACATATTGCAGTATACAAAAAATAGCATTTCTGTGCAAATGCTGGCAGGATTTTCTCCTTTTGAAGTAAATTACAAGCTTTCTCACTTACTCCACTGGGAGCAGGAAGCAGGACAATGTTTTTGCTCACAACTCCTTTTTAGGGCCAAAGCAGTTTTCTTCTGTAAGAACTCTCAAGCATTCTGTAAGTTAATTCACTGTCAGCACTTCTTAATATTCAGGCTACAACTTCGTGTGAAGTCTCTCACTTTCTTATCTCTTATACACCCTAGTGTTTTCTACCTGGGAAAAAAACAAAAAAAAAGCAAATTTAACTTAGTACCTCTAAACTCTATTGTATGGCTCTAGCCAGACATCTACAGTAGTCTTTTCAGGATACCCATAATCTAAATACACGTTAAACGGGAGCTGAACAACAGAATCCTCCAAATACCTGATCTAATTGTCTGACCAAAGAGTACCAATTTAGGACAACAATAGCACAGAGCAGAACTTGTTAGCTAGTACGTGCTGTCCCCAGACCAGCAAACCAATGAAAAGAGAAAAATACATGAGTATGTATTTATGTAGTTTTCTCTACTCTTTTTGCAAGGACATAGAAACCTCAGACACCCAAGGGAGCCCAAGACCTTCAGGACAGCTGCTTTACTTGGCACTTTACGTTGCAAGCCAAGCGTATCAGCACTTGTTTGGTGGAATTTCTGAGAAGCAGAAACTGCACTGACCAGAGCGTCTCTAGGCAAACTAAAAAGAAACATCAGGTGGAAAAAGAAAAACATGCTAGTGCTGTTCTAGTGAATTCATAGACAAGTCTAGACTTACCCTTGAGAGTCAGCCAGGTGTTCCTGAGCTTCTGTAAGGTGTAAAGAGATTTCTGCTTCTGCTGAAAGCAACAGGAGTTAGGCTGACTCTGCAGCAGACAGGATTACAATTCAGTATTTAGTTTCCTTCTCTCTATCGTCCTTGGAGAGGTTGGTCTTTGATTTTATCAAGCACAAGACTGCCTTCTTCCTGCTTTTACCATGTGTTGGGCATCTGAGCCCTCAGCAGCACTTTACAGTCATCTATAACATAAAGACCATCTGAGGTAATAACTTGTCAGAAAGACTCTTTTATGTAAGCAGAGTTGCCCCAACCTAAAATGTCCCTGCTGCACAGCTTTCAGGAATGGTGTTCAAAGTTAATAACTCACTGTGTAATAGTTAACTTGCAAAAACACGATTGTTCATATCTGAAACAGGCTGCCTTAAGGGAAAAAAACCAAAAGAGACGTGGCATGCCTAATCCTCTTTAGTAATGTGTAGTAGACAGGGAAAACATATATGTAATATATAGCTTTACTCTGTAGAAACGTATGCATCATGCATATATTATGTATTTTTTGTTTTCTATGTACATAGCAACTAAATACCCTCATTATGAGTATGATCTCAAGTTTGCTGAAGTTCATGAAACTGCTATGGACCTAAATGACTTTGGATAATTACTAGATCCAAATAATTCAATTTATAAGTCTCTAGTAATGCCCATAAAACAAGGACTTAATGAGGCTTCAGGCTCAAGTAAGACTTAAATGAGGCACGAGCACTCTGCAAGTCTTGCTCATTTCTCAATGCATATTTTCTCAAACCACTACTGTTCCAGTTCTAACCAAGAGACTACTTTACCTATTTGTAAAACAATCCAAGGCCCATGTTGTTCTTCTCTGTGAGACTGACTTTCATTCACAACCAAATAAATACGTTGAACTCACTGTTTATCCCTTTTCTATTTTTCCCTGCTCTGCTTGTGTGTGTGTGAATTTTGGTGTCTTGATTTATTTTGTGATCACTTTGTGTTTCCTGAAGCCACAGCTTTCAGAGTCAATCCTGAGTATTCCCATTATAGTCAGACACTATTCAGGGAACAGGGAAGCTTTCGCTCTCTCTAAGAGATTAGCTACATTGTCATGTTTTTGTGTCGTAATTTCTTTGACATTAATCTGTGCCAAATTTACACCTAAGCCACAACTTTGCAATATATTTAGGTATTTAGTTACCAGTTACCTCCTTAATAATGCCAAATATGGGCAAAAGATGTATGTATATTAAAATTTGACACATTTATGTAGTCTTTTCCATAGTCTAATTTAGGCTTAATGAAACTTAAAGCATAGACTGTAGAGGAATGGCATAGACTGTAAAGGTAGCAATTTTACTTCTGCAAAAGGAAACACTACAAACTGTCTGCACTCCCAGAGTTTGTTGATATCTAATAAAATATAATAAGGTCTTTATTCTTTCAATCATTCCTTAAAGCAATGCTATATTAGATTTTGTTTTGCTCAAGCCTCTGGTTCAACGATTTAACTTGCCTTCCTTGCAAGACATTTTGGAAATCTTTTACCATCTTTTACTGTCTTTAACCTGAACAGAGGCAAAATTGTCTCTGAAGTAACATTTTTTGCAAGAAATGAGTGAAACTTTAATTAACTTGTGAGAGAATGATTCACTCATGAACGATCCTCATTCACTCACAGTCCACACTTTATGAGGATCTATGCAGGTTGTTCTTCACCACAGGAAGCCCTTACTCATGTACAACTCACAATGTGTGAGGAGATCTGTTAGCAAAGAACATTCATTTCAGCAAGGAAGTCTTCTCTGTGTCTTTGACAAACAAACACAAGTGTGAATATAACAACTTAGACATGCACACAGTAAAATATATATCCGACTCCTACATCTGTTAGTCAGACAGAAGACCTGGGATGTCAAGTTTGCAGAACACACTGCTAGAGATCTAAGCAAGTTCCATTCAGCTGACACATCAAGTCTAAGTAAAACCATTTTGTGAAACAGATTTGCCATTTTCATATCTCCTAGAAAGGCACTCAGTCCAGAAGTTGTGATGTACTGGCTTTAGCTCTATAGGAGCAGACGTATTCTGTATTGGAGTACTTAAATGCATGACCAAGCATTAAAAAATTGTGCAATAAAGCTTGTACAGTATTTTATGCAGAAAAGAGAAACACATCCTTTCAGAAAGTCTTTGAAAGGTAGCATTGATATTTTGAGCTTTCATGTAATCTCAACAAGAGTCTTTTGGAGAGGCAACAGTGGTAACAGTGCTTTGGATAGATTTTTCAGGTTGCAGTGAGGGCTGGCTGCTCCCTAAGGGAAGGGGAGCCAGGAGCTGAGCACAAAAAAAGGGATGGCAGGGCAGAGGCCTCATCAGGCAGAGCCCAGACACCACACTGCCCATGTGAGAAGGACAGACTAAGAGATTACAGAATCATAGAATCATTACAGTTGGAAATTACCCTGAAGATCACCAAGTCCAACCACTAACCTCACACTGCCAAGCTCATCACTGAACTAAACCATATCCCTTAGCACCTCATCTATGTGTCTTTTGAATATCTCCAGGAATGGTGAATCCTCCACCTACCTGGGCAGACAGGTAAAAAAGTTCTTCTTAATGTCCGATCTAAACTTCCTCTAGTACAACTTGAGCCCATTTCCTCCTGTCTTATCATTCCTTACTAGAGAGAAGAGATAGATCCCCACCTCACTGCAACTCCCTTTCAGGTACCTGTAGACAGTGATTATATCTCCTCTCAGTCCCCTCTTCTCTATGCTAAACATCCCCAGCTCCCTCAGCTGCTCCTCATCAGACTTGCTCTCCAGACCCTTTACCAGCTTCATTGCCCATGTCTGGACACACTCCAGCACCTCAATGTCTTTCTTGTAGTGAGAGGCCCAGAACTGAACACAGTATTCAAGGTGCAGCCTCACCAGTGCTGAGTACAGGGAGCAATCACTTCCTTGGCCCTACTGGTCACATTATTTCTGATACAGGGCAAGATGCCATCGGCCTTCCTGGCCACCTGGTTACGCTGCTGGCTCATGTTGATAATGGTTATTGATAAACAACCCCAGGTGCTTTTCTGCCAGGCAGATTTCTGGCTACTCTGTCCCAAGCCTGTAGCACTGTGTGTGTTTGCTGTGGCCCAGGTGCACCACCTGGCACTTTGCCTTGTTGAACTTCATACAAGGTTCCAGCCTGTCCAGGTCCCTCTGAAGAGCCTTTGTGTACTCAAGTAGGTCTATAACACCTACTAAGCTTGGTCTTGTCAGCATACTTACTGAGGGTGCACTTGATTTCCTCATCCAGACCATTGATAAAGATGTTAAACAGAATAGGCTTCAACATTGAGCCCTGGGGAACACCACTGGCGACTGGCCAACAACTGGGTTTAACTCCATTGACTATGACTCTCTTGGCCCAATCATCCAGCCAGTTTCCCACCTATAGCATAGTAGTCCATTCAAGCCATCGGCAGCCAATTGAATTCTATTAATCGAAAAAATTTGCAGAGGTCAATTAGATCTCACAGTTTTTACTAACGGAAACTAATGCAGAGGTATTAAAAATCAGATTTTAAAACGTAAAGGCCTATATTGCCAGTGATGTTTTTTTGCATAACCCTACAATTTGTGTGTGGCAATAGACAGTAGCATACATAAAAGACTAATGGCACAGTAAAATTTCATGGGGTTGATTTAGGTAATACATTCTTAGAAAGACTCGTTATTCACATTGCCTTCTTGTACAGACAATAGAGCTGAGCAGGAATGTAAGATATTACAATTTATAGGAAGAACTTAAAGTGTCTAAAAATGCCCAAAAGCTAAATTTAAAGAATATAGCGCATTAATGTTAAAAAACCTGGAACACCAAAAAACCTTGAAACAAGCTCATGAGGAGAGATATCTCAGCCTTTTTCATTAAACAAATCATAGAATCATAGAATGACAGGAGTTGGAAGGGACCTTTAGAGATCAGATCCAAAAGACATATTGGGAATAGGTGCTGCAATGGCTCCAACTTAAAAACACATAAAAATAACCTAATTTTTGCATGTTTATTTATTCAGTGCATTCTGGTTTACTTATTTCTTTGCTTGTGAGTATTGATATGTATGCTTTTAAAATACACTTTTGTCATTTTTTTTTATGGATCACAACCATAGCACTTGAAGGAGGATAAGAAGAACTAAATTAACTGAAATCTCATGCAGAAAGCTGATGAGAAATACTCTGTGATAGTCTAGCACTTTAGGCACTCTCTTTCCATATTAATAAGTTATGTAAAATTTTAAGTTCAGTCAGTGCCTGTAAACCCCTGACACAAGCTGTCAGTGAATCTTCTCTCATCATTACTCGCAATGCTGTCTCGCAATTGGAACAGCTAATGACTTCTTGGAGTAAATAGGCTGAGACTGAAGAGATGGTTGCCTTCAGGAAGAACCTAGCATGAATGGCTGAAATTAGTTTAATCAGCTTGACTATCCAGAAAGTGTTCATTTAAAAGCATATTTGAAAAGACCTCATACACAGATCACCATCTTGTAGAATCAGAATGAAAAAAGATTTCATACACTATGTTTTGTCCTCTCAGAACCAGATGTGCTGTAGTAATGATTAAAACCCGTTTGTAGTTAAATGCTACTGGAGACAACAGGCTAGTGACACAGAAGTGGATGCCTTTGTAAAAACCCTACTGCAACACTGTTCATACATCCTAAGCAATGCCACTTCTAGCTCTAAGATGATGTTGTTTACAGATTTCCTGACCCTGAAGACGCAAGTATCTAAATAGCGAATACACCACCATGGAGACTGTGAGTCTATGTTCAGACAGGAGGAAGCTTCCTAAGGTCTGCCAGCCAGCTAGCCTCAATTGACATTTCCAGCACCAGACCACGACACTGTCTTCATTCACCTTATGAGCCATAATTTGTTCAGAGAACAGTTTCCTTGCTGCACTGAGGCCAGCACAGGACAGCATTGAGAGAATATACTGCCTGTATGGGTGGACAGGCCTCCTTCACAACCTGTCCACACAGACACACTAAGAATAACTAGAAATAACAAGGCACTGCTACGGCCTGTCAGGAGGTCAAGAGAGATTTTTGTGGTACAATGTAGAAACAGGACAAATTTAATGTGAATCATTACCTTCTTTCTCTTCATGGTGAGACACACACTTTTCTTGAGTGTGCACTGCTTCCCTTCTAGCAACCACTGCTTCTTAAGATATGCTGATGACAGCAAGTTTCTGGTGCTTTGGAAAAAAAGGGTAAAAAAGACAAAAAGGTGATATATAAGCTCAGGATTCCATTGAGCTTAATTTTCCATAGGAGACCTGTTTGCTCAAACATTCAGAGTGAAAATAAAGTGCCTTGCTCGTACTCTTTTTAATTTGTTTATTTATTTTTATTGTGGCCTCTCAAGAGAGCGGTACTGCAGGCAGAAACCAGCTAGCTAATGGCAGAGACAGCAATCAGGAATGATTACACCATCCAAAAATGTCAGTGGCATAACGTGACTTAACTGTGATTCCACAAATTATAGATGAACGCAGAAGCAGAAAAATCAAAAGCAGAAAACACTGAACTCTTTATATTCAAATGTCCCAAATTTTACCAAATTCCTCAGACCAATTCCAGATGTTTACAGAAACAAGCTGCTACTTTTTAAACTTAATCCCCTGAGAGATGGGTTTAGGGCAGAAAAGCTGACTGGAGAACTTGAGATTAAACATATACTCATCTTAAAAGTTCAGATAGGTCATATTTACTAAGACTCGAGAAGCAGATTCCTACATTAAGTGTGCTGATGGAAACAGGTTGAAAGCTGTGTATAACGAAGGATAGGATGTTTCAAAGGACATACAAACCATTGAGGTTCAAAGAGCTGGAACAACATGACATCTAAACCTCTGCTCTTACTGAAAAGAGTCACGTGTGCAAAGGCTTGGAGGAGGAAAAGGCAGACACGGAAGCTTGCTCTCAATGTTTTTTTAACTGCCTCTTCTTAGTGATTGACTATCAGCATGTGCTTGAGCTGAAACTGACCTGAGTGACATGGACAGCAGCAGAACTGCCTCTGCATGCATTTACCAAAGCCTAGGGAGAGATGAAGGATCTCTGACTCTGCTCTGAAGCACGCTTATGTAAGACAGGGCGGAAGCTTGCTCTTGAATTCATGAAAAGAGACATCCAGAGACAAATTGCCCAGACGATGCTGGACATAGTTTTTGTTCTGAGAAAAAAATCCTGGAAGCTTTAACATTTGGTTTTGATCCATCTAAGAAGAAGAGCTAGACTGTCTTTATTTTTTCTTGTAAAAGTAATCAAAACCAGCAAACAGCCTGAGATATTAGCGAATCCATTTCAGCTTCTTTGTTTTAACTTTCCTGATAGAGTTGCTTTATGATAGTTATCTGACCAAAACAAGAACATGCATGGCCATCTCACAGCCTGTGCTGGAGTGCAGAGATAGAAGCCTGCAGTGCACCCACATAGTCAGATTCAGGCAAGACAAGTTCAAGCTCTCTTAGGCTTTTCCTTCTTTCAGGTTAGGATTGTGTCTGGCTTTATGATGCATTATGGCAGGAGTTTTGTCAGTTCAGTTGAAGGACAATCTTTGCCTGTAAACTCTGCTGTGGCCATCCAGATAGGTTTACTACTGCTTGAGAAAGACAGAAGTCAACCCTTTCTAAACATTTTTTTCCAGGACGCTGCACTGGCATGCTGCAAAGCACTTACATAACAGGCATGCATGATTCCTCACAATACTATTAAAAAGTAGAAAAACATTGCAATGTTTTGGGTATGGTTAGGGAAGCATGAGATGCCTCAGGTAGCATCAGAAACATCACTTCTAGATTCTGTACATTAGGCAATATGAGATGCTTATAAATCTTGCTCTGAGGGCAGTCAGGTACTACTGCTCCAAGTACCTTCTTCCTATACACCCTCTCATTTGAGCACTGACACACAGACACATTGCCCCCATTAGCTGCTCCACGTCTTACCCAAACCAGTCTAAGTACAAAGTCATATCCTTGCCAGAAAACGCTCTAGTCTTGACGGCCTGAGGTTATCAGGTAAAGGACAAATCTTGGACAGTTGTGGTCCCTCGAAGATACTTGCAAGTTTCTTTCAACTCTGTTCTGTGACGAGAACAATTCTGAAATTGTACTTCTGGAATTTCCCTGAAAATGAAGATCACAGTTACCAGTCAACACCAGGGTGCACAAAATGTCTAGTAAAACACTTTGCAGACCCTCACATACATAATGTGTCTATCAGCAATTTGTAAGGGGCATGACATGCAAAGGTATTGTCATTACACAGCTGGACATGACAGGACCATAGCTTTGTAAGTACGCTGTTAAAATTATAAGGTCAATTGCATGTCTCTTCATCCTGTCATGCTGTTGTTATATGGCAGTGTTTTGTCAACTGAGCTTTTTTTCCCTTTGAATACTCTTATTGAAAACAAAATGCATGAAATCTAGGCATAGCCTTGTCTGCAGCTTAAGAAAATCTTTAACTGTGTGAAGTATCAGGACTGAAAACCTACAAATACATGACAATGTGAACCTCTCCAGAGATATATAAACTTGTCTCTGTCAGCAAATCTTGCAGTTTTTTTCTCAGAAGTTAATAGCTGATTGCAACCAGGTCCTTTCGTCAGCAGCATAGAATGTAATAGGTGGCCTAATTTTCACTTGTACCAAAGTGCTTATGCTGATATAGCTGCTAGTTCAAGTGTGGTGATAAGGCTACTTGCAACGGCGCAGTGTTGTCCTCATCTAATACAGAAACAAGCTTAGTGATACAGCTGCATTCACACTAGAACCAGTCTAAACTTGGAATTTTTACTGTCAGATACACTCTGGTTAAGAGTGTGGGGAAAAAACATCACACACCTCTGACAAATGCTGGCAGACACCTCAGAGGTGTCTGTAGACAGACAAAACAAGTTTCTGCAGGATAGCAGCCCATGTGGGAAGCAAGTTAGTGTGAATTAAGCTCCCTTTCACTTATGTTGGCTCAAGGTCTAAATCTATAGTTGCACCAGCCTGAAAAGTCAGTAAAGCTGTTGAATTCCAGGAACTGGTACAGGCAGTAAGGGCAAACCAGCTCTTTTGCCAGTGTACCTGTCTTTTCCTCAAGGAAGAAGGAATACCATTATGACTACTATAAGTAAGACTTGAAGAGCCTGGGTTATATCTCTTCAATTAGAAGTTAAAATTGTCAAGAAGTTGAGACCACTAAACTCTCTGAGTGAAGGTGACTGAAGTAAAAGGTGCAGTAAGAGTTGTTTTAGGACAATATATCAAGAGAGTTGTTAAGTAGATTACACAGATTTATTTAGTCATGGGAATTTATTAGGTGGTAGCAAGAACATCTAGAGAGAGTAGGAGACAGTAAAATTGCAGGCTCAGGTTATGTCAGCGAAACAGTACTTGACCAAGGAAATAGATTCCAAAGAATGGCAAATTTGAACATTCCATTTGTGACTCAGAAGCTGAGGAGGCTGCAAAAGCCTCCCTACTGCCACATGTACAGTTCTCTGGCATGTACATTTTTCTTCCTGTTGTTTTGTGGGGCTAAAATTAGTTCAGATAGTGACATGACCATGAACATGGCTTTTCCAACTTGTTTGTTGAGCTCTCAACGAAACAAAATCAGAAACAGCTAACTTTAATTCAGACCTTGATCATCCTAGCAGACACTTCGTATTTCTGCAGCATCTCCTGGCACAGATGTGGGATAAACTTTTCAGACAAAAGTCAGGCAAATAAGATGTCCAGTGTGGAATATCCATAAACGTTATGATGGTGTTTCATTTGGTATTTCACTGATGTTTTTTTTACAACCCAAAGTTGAGAAACTGAAGATTGCAATTGCATGAAGTTATGTCTTCCATTCAGATCTTTCCTTGTCTTCCTACCACCTGCCTTCTTCATCGCTTGCAGACTCACCCTTGTCTTCACTGCTGCATCAGTCTCACATGACCCCTTTCTCCTCAGCAGCACTCACCACTACTACCGTAATGTTCCTAGAGGTTGTCAGTGACATGAGTGCACCAATAAGCCTTAGTTAGAGCGATCAAGGCTTTATCCACTTCCTAACAAATGCATTCTTCCTTTCCACTCTACCTTTTCAGTTTGGATTAAAATGTCATCATCAGATCCCTTCTCTTTTCATCTAGGCCAGTATTTTCAATTTCAATATTTACTTCTTCCCAATCACAGAGTGGCCAAAAGTTTAAAAGAAATTTTTTTCTCCATAAATGCATGCAGCTTAGATTGTCTGGCCATCCTTGGTCTAAAGTTAAGCCTCTTTCATGCACCTCCAATGCACTGCTTGTCAGATAGTTGCTGTTGCCTACTCCCACAGTAACAGTTGTGCTACTACTTGCTTCTCTTTGTCATAGCAAGTAGCATAAGATGTGCAGACAGGAGCAGCTTAAGTCTTCCTACTTACTTTTTTGTATATATATCAGGATGATAATAGTCCAAACCTGTTTCCTTTCATCTGCCTCTGGCTTTAATCTCTGCAGCAATCTGTGACAGTGTTCATCTTTGAAGACACCTGTGCATCTAGAAATAGATGAGAAACAGGTATGTGGGGACAACAGTCACAGAGCATTTATCCAGAGGACAAGAGTCTTGCTTTCCCATAGAAGTGCCTTTGCTATATACAGTGTGCTTCACTGTCTTCAAGTAGAACAGAGCAGAACATAATTTTCTCATCTAAAACAAACAAACAAACTCTGAAAGGTATATTTTTTAAATTAATTTTTGAAATTTTTGAAGCTTCCAAATTGATTATCACCCAACAAGCTGGAAGGTTAGAAGGGGAGATATTGTTACCAAAATGTCCTCTGATATAGTAAAACTGGGGAAAATACTTGCATTTTTGGTTTCAATAGTCTTCTCCTTGATCAGTTTCTTCCTGGTCCCCACAGCAAAAACCAGTGGAATTTATTTGATGCTTTCTGATCAGGACTGGCATAAAAACTACAGCTGAAGAGTATAAGTAATATATTGCAAGGCATTCTTTGACAACTTAGGTATGGCAGTCCAAGAATGGATTACAAGGTAGTAATTCTAGGGAACTCATCTACAGTTCACAAGAAAGTGCCAGGACACTGCTCTAAGTGATATGATTCAGTTTTAGGCAGACTTGCAAAGAGCAGAGAGTTGGACTCAATGATCCTTACAGGTCCCTTTCAACTTGAGATCTTCTGTGACTGTATGAAATATAGGAATATAGCAGTTAAACACTACATTATAGAAACCACCTAGGCTAACAGGCTTTGTGCAGCCTCTTACCAGTGCTGGTATATGTGGACTGGGAAAAAGAGGAAATTAATGATTGCACAATCAACCAAAAAAATGCCTGGCAAGCTTGCAGGGCAAATACAAGTCTATGTTGCAGCTCTGTGCATACAAACCAGTAGAGACAGAGAATGGCTTGTTCAGCGTCTTGCTCCTCCCAGACCACAGCTCCCAAAGACAAGCTTCACTGGGAAAAAGCTGTTTGATAAAAGAACACAGGGTTGACCCTGTTTCAGCCCAGATTTCTGTCAAACTATCTGCAGCAGACAGAGGAAAAACATGCAAGACAGAAGGCCAAGAGGAGAATGCAAAGTCAACACATGGGTTAAATGACCCGGCGGGGGGGGGGGGGTGAAGTGAGTGGTTTATGAAATCCCAGTGTACTGAAGTCTGCACTTAACTGCTCAACAAACACAGCAGTGCAGTGCTTTTGCATATTCATTTACCAGTAAGTATGACAACCAGGATGCCACGTCTCAGAAGGGAGGCTGAATATATAGTCTTTTCTGTATATCTAGCTGATGGCTTTCCTGCAAATTACGAGAAACGCAGTGCTTTCCTTTAAAAGCAAAAATGGAAATGGGCTTCTTGTCAGCAAAGAGACACTAGAACTCCCATTAATCTCACTTTCTTGCCACTAAAAAGCAGAGTTCAAACATCCTGCAACCTCTACTGATAGCTAATAACTTGGCTCTCAGAGAGATAAGAGTAAAAAAAATTAATAGAATTCTTACTGGAAAAATCAATGTGGCCCTTCCTCTTAATTGTAGCTTGTGTGTAGTGCACGTATTGAATGTAAAGATTTGCACCCAGTTTTGACAGCACTCCATAAAGTAAAAAGCCCACTCTAGGCATCTGCACTATCTACTGCTGGATAAGTAGAAGATATTTTCTTTTTTGCATACTGTTTGTTCAGGAAAGAGCATCTCCACTGCTATTTTGAATACTTGTGCAGTTGTTGAACATTAGTCATTTATACTGAGCATTTGCAAAACTGATCCAGTGACAGATGGAAATCCTTCAGTCTCACTGTTAAAATTGTTCCTCATTACTTTTTTATGTACTTTCTCTAACAAAAGTCATGTCAGTTAGCCTAAAAAATGCACATCTGCTCTAAGTATACAGGAAGACAAGTCGTACCAGTAATTATTTGTAGTTTTTATGGTACATTTAACTTTACAAGTGTAATGTACCACTCCAAATACATACATAATTGTTTAAAAAATAGTCAGATCAAAGGATGATGATAATGATACATGAGAACAATAACCAACTTACATGCTGACAGCTACTTTCTTAAAAATCAAGTGATCAAATGTTCATAGAAAACAAACATCAAAGTCATGGAAGGGTAGTCTGACCAAAATAAAATCATTACAACATGAAAAATACTTTTTTTAACTTATTCTTTAGTAAATAAAGTACATTTTCTGAGCAGGACTAATAGTCATTCAAATCACACTTACACTTGTATGTGCTTATACACATTTACCATGCTCTTTCCTAGGTACCAAATCTAAGCCTTGAACTGAAGACAGCTACAATGAATCAAAAGAAATAATCAGAAATAAAATTTGTGACATTTATATAACAGTACCAACACCTCTGTCCCAGATCCCACTCAGATTTTCCATGCTACCCTTTCCATGTGAACATCCAGAGCCCCCTTGCTACCTGGTACAATAGCTAGGCTGCTGGTTTCCCATCACAAAGCCACTGGTCACAGTTTTTCTGGAGGAGGGACATCTGCATCTGTTCTAAACTTGTCCTGGATTTAGGAAGTGCTAATGGAACAGTGCTAAATCCTTTCAATCTTCTTGCTGTTATCTATATAGCTTGAGAGGATAGATTATTTAGATGCACAACGGGGAGCTGCCAAAGCAGCTCTCTCAGTGGGAGCCATGAGGCAGGACTGGCCAGCTGGTTCAGGTCTCCAGAACATATATTGATCCTTTAGAGGATCACAGAATAATTTCACATACGGAACATAAATATTAGCACTGGAACATAAATACTAGCAAAACATAATCAGAGGAATATTGCAGTCAGGTAGGGCTCTTCAGTGTACACTGGGGAGAAGATGTACAAAAGATACCACCACAGCCTAAAACCAGAGGGAAACAATTTTCTCTGTTTTTAGGCTGTGTTGGTATCTTTTGTACATCTTCTCCCCAGTGTACACTGAAGAGCCCTACCTGACTGCAATATTCCTCTGATTATGTAAGAGGGATTATGAGAATTCTTAGTCTGCACAATTACCCAACCTTCCCTCTAAAATTGAGTTTTAAAGTTTTCTCATTTTAATCAGACTTGCCTAAATATGAAAGTCATGCTGGTGCACGTTTGATTTGAAAAACCTGTCTTGTTATCAGACATCTCTTTCATGAAGACAACTGTAAACATTAATGTAAATGCCAATAGAAACCTCAGTCTGGCAGATAGTTTACTTGTTTCATGTACTTTTATATATCTATATAAAGTTCCTATTTTCCTTGATATATTTATGAAATAGGTATTTCCTTGTTTCTTTCTCTTTACATGAATTTATACATAAACTTGTATAAATGATTTTATTTTTGTAATAGCAATTATTTTACCATAAAATTAAATGTTTTCTACTTTAAAAATGAGAAAAGAACATTGAAAGCAAGCTGTAAAATATTTGGAAATAAATGGTTCTTTTGTTATGTAAAAGCATTAGAGTATCTCTGAGGTACTACAAATAAAATAAAAAAAAAAAANTCAGGTAGGGCTCTTCAGTGTACACTGGGGAGAAGATGTACAAAAGATACCACCACAGCCTAAAACCAGAGGGAAACAATTTTCTCTGTTTTTAGGCTGTGTTGGTATCTTTTGTACATCTTCTCCCCAGTGTACACTGAAGAGCCCTACCTGACTGCAATATTCCTCTGATTATGTAAGAGGGATTATGAGAATTCTTAGTCTGCACAATTACCCAACCTTCCCTCTAAAATTGAGTTTTAAAGTTTTCTCATTTTAATCAGACTTGCCTAAATATGAAAGTCATGCTGGTGCACGTTTGATTTGAAAAACCTGTCTTGTTATCAGACATCTCTTTCATGAAGACAACTGTAAACATTAATGTAAATGCCAATAGAAACCTCAGTCTGGCAGATAGTTTACTTGTTTCATGTACTTTTATATATCTATATAAAGTTCCTATTTTCCTTGATATATTTATGAAATAGGTATTTCCTTGTTTCTTTCTCTTTACATGAATTTATACATAAACTTGTATAAATGATTTTATTTTTGTAATAGCAATTATTTTACCATAAAATTAAATGTTTTCTACTTTAAAAATGAGAAAAGAACATTGAAAGCAAGCTGTAAAATATTTGGAAATAAATGGTTCTTTTGTTATGTAAAAGCATTAGAGTATCTCTGAGGTACTACAAATAAAATAAAAAAAAAACAATAAATGAGATTTTTTTTTTCTAGGAAATGGACTACTACTTAATGCTAGTTTTCTGTGGGGGAAAAAAACCATATCAGAGTAACTCAATGGAGGTGCTCAGAAACATAGAGGAAATACTTGAAAAAAAGCTTCAAGAATCCAAAACAGCAAGTGAAACATACATGCTGAGACAGCAAATTGGAACAGGATATCTCTGTTCATCCTTATCTCAGGAAGGTAATCAGTGCCATTAAAATAACGATAGGAGACCTATTTTATCTTTATATTCTTCCAGCCTTACACCAACTTGTCTACTAGCATGACTGTGGAGACAAGCCTGGTTTCATAGACCTGAAATAGAAATTGTTCTGCACGCGAAGGATGTGAATTGCTGTCTGGAAATCTGATAAATAGACCTGTGTGCCTGCCCTGAGTGAAGAAGCCATGTTAGGGTAAATTTGGCTCAACACACTGCTGTAGCAACCAGCTAGTAATGGCTCATCTTCCAAAGATAGCACTACTACAAAATTAGTAACTCAGCTATACAGCTACATAGCTGAACTGTTAAAAATCCCAAGTGAGCCTTGAAAAGGACAAATAGGTGCATGATATCCACTAGATACAGACACCAAGGAATGTATTAGAGGTTGATCTGTATTCTCTGCTCTTTTTGCTTTCAAAGTATGACAGTCTCCTCCTCTTCCCCAACAAATGCCCTCAATGACCTGCCAAGTGTCTCAGCTGCAAATCAAGAGTCAAAGCAAATGATGGCATTTGCAACTCACAAGATCAGTCTGTTCCCTAGATGTTGAGGAGTAGTCTGTATGCTTTACAAAGTACATTCAGCCAGAACTCAGTCTCATTTCATACTTGTGCTCTTATGTGCTTTGTTCTGGCTCTCTTAAATAGCTCAAGGCACCACAGGCGTTCAGAGTATTTATTACAAAAAAAATTCCAGATCTGTCAGCCTTCACACATCTGATGTTCATACTTTCTTACCATTTCTCCTCTATCTCACCTATTGAAGCACTTTATAGAAACTGTTCTGGCTTTGACTTTACAAGTCCTTTTTAGTGCAGAACAAACTGGTCAATGCACACGCACATGGATGTGGAGAAGTCTGAATGCATTCTACTGGATCTCTTCCATCATTCTGTTTCTATGGTAAGAATATCTATTCTAATGTTAGGATTATCATGGAAAGTAACCCTTAGCATAACAGTTTGCAGTTTGGAGAAGTTTTTGCTTTTTGCATGCAACACAGATATAATTGATCCTCATGAGAACACCATCTTAAAGACAACAAAGCTAAGAGACAGAGGGATTAAAGCAAAAATGCAATACATTTGCCGACTAAATAAATGATCTTACTGACCTCAGGGATGTGCTTGAAAGCTTCCTAGGTATCTAATAGCTGAGTATCATTTGCACTTACACCCAGGTTTCTAAAGACGTTTCAACAGCTCATTTGATTCCCATTTTGAAGTAGGTAAGAATTAGATGAAACAGATGAAAAATCTGGCACTACAAAATTCATCCAAGACCCCACTGTCAGGACTGTGACTGTACCAATAGGTCTTAATTGCTCTGATGAGCCTCACCTTGGACCTCCACCCTTTGCCCAGGGCTCAGGAGTGACCTGGGTTAGCTTAGACGTGGACCCTTTGCTCCCTGCCTGAGCTGTTTTGTTAGTGTACCTACCTGCACCCCTACCTCCTAGTTGACTCTTTCACCTGTGCTATAACATGGTGTATAATTCTGTCTCTGATCCCATCTCCTGCTGCTCCAAACTAAATGCCCTAGGTGGACCTCGACTCCATTTACAACTTGCAGAACTGTTGATGAAACCAGTTATCAGCAGCCTTATTCTGCTGATCTTGTTCAGCTGTGATGGTCCTGTTCTCTGCTGAGGGCAGTCTGTGTTGTGGTTGCACTCAGCTTGCCCTACTTTGTAGAGTGATCTGCTCTTGCTGCCCTTTGATCCACAAGACAGAGCCAGATTCTACAGGTCCTTCTACTTCTAGAATGAATGAATGTATGATCAATCCAAATCAGTGGTCTTTATAAATGCTTATGAATTTCTATTCAATGCATTGAGCCAAAGAGAAATCTCGATATCTGTGCTGTAAAAAATTTTCCCAAAGTTCTCCTGTACATAATGATACCCACATGAAGTCAAAATTTGTCCAGAACAGCATATTATCTTGTGTAAATGATTAAATAAACGAGGAATATGTAACAAGTAACAGCTCTATTTTGAAGACATGTGATCACAGCTTCCCTGTTGTTTTTTTTTTTTTTTTTTTCAGGTAAAAAGATCTGACAAAAGCTTTGGTAACATACAGGCCATTAATATATTAATAGAAAATACTTTCTGTTGATTACACAGTTGAGAAGAAAACCAAGATCCTAGCTAAAAAGGAGGGAAAAGAAAAGTAGGTAAAGAAGAACAAGAAGGAAAACATGACAAGAAAAATTGAAGGCAGTAAATAAATTAATAGAAACTGCCACAAATGAACGAAGTCAGGATCCACTTTGGCAGGTGGAGATAGTAGTGTAGACTAATGCAGTATGTCAAAACTGTCTGCCCTACCCATCAGGCACAGTAATTCTGCTAAACTTCAACTGACGAGTTAAAACCACACAATTAGGACATACCACAGAATCTTAAGGGTTGGAAGGAACTTCAAAAGATCATCTAGTCCAACCCCCCGGCCAGAGCAGGACCACCTAGAGTAGGTTACACAGGAATTTGTCTAGGTGGGTTTTGAGTGACTTCAGAGAAGCAGACTCGACAACCCATCTGGGCAGCCTGTTCCAGTGCTCTGTCACCCTCCCAGTGAAGAATTTCTTCCTTGTATTTCTTTGGAACCTCTTATGTCCCAGCTTGTGCCCCTTGCCCTATCATTGGACATCAGTGAGAACAGCCTGGTTCCATCCTCTTGACACTCATATGGACATAGTGACTTCAAAACATGCAAATAGTGCAATTCTTAACAACATAAAAGGTAAAAAACTTGGTAAGAAATACTCACAGAGAAAAATGACACCATTAGAAGTACATTTTCAGCTGAAGCTGTGGGAAAATTCAGCTGTAGAACTTTTAAATGGTGTCATTGGTTCCTATGCACCAAGTTGCTGATGTACTCTTCAGAGAGAGGATTTATTCTTCCAAAGGTACACTGAGAAAGAGAATGAAAATGGATGGTCTCTGAACATCTAAAATATTTTTTTCTTTAAGCACATATTCTTACTGTCAGTCAGCTTCAGCCTCCGTGTTAGCAAATGCCACTTGCAGCAGAGAAAAAGTCTGTATGTTGTTAGTCATTCTGAACCAGAAAATGAGTCAATAAGAGAATACTTCTACTTTTGCTCCTTTAATTTTTTCCTCAAGGGATTGGTTTTGCCTTTTCTCATCATATTCATGACTTTTATTAATGTTCTTCATGTGGAGTAAGAGCTCAGCTGAACATTTCAAATTAAGCTCCAGTTTATCTAGATAAGTTCAACTTGCCGACTTCTCCACTGTGACAACCTAAGGGGATAGTGATTTGCTGGTACCAGAGGATGCCAATGGAAAAAAAGGAACCCTCCCAAGCTAGCATTCCATTTCACTCTCCACAACAAATTGATGAAGTGTTGGAAAGCACTGACAGCCTTGTGGATTCAGAGAAAGATGCATCTGAAGTGATTTATAGGGTGAATATATTTAGCACCATGAAGATTTCTTGTTTTTTTCTCAAGTTGCAGATCTGTCTTTATCCTTAGTCTCTTCCTGACTGCCTTCTATCCTTTGCAGGAATTAAGTGGCCACTGTGAAGATGAAGGTGTCAATATTTGTTATTTATATGCTCAAATGTTTCTTCTCCTCTTAAATGCTTTTATGTTTCTTGTGTTTTCTTTCTGATCTGAATGTTTCTTTTTAAAGAGCTGTAAAATCAACTTTTATGAAATCAATTGTGAAGCAAAATATGTGAATTCAATGACAGAAGATGATATTGTTAAAGGAATTTATGTCTGCTGAGAGATAACTTTCCATTCCCAGAAAAAAAACATAATCAGATTACTGAAAACAAGAAACTGAAAGAAACAACATAATTTTAGCCACCTGTAGCTAGTGCTAACCAGTGGGAACAGTCTGTAAGAGATGTAGTTAAATTCAGCACGGTAAACTGAGTTGTCTGAAAATGGTGCTTGGCACAACTTGGTTGAATCAGGGTTAATTATGACAGATAATTTAGGAATCCAATGTCCTTTTAAAGACGAATTTATGTGAGCCCTTCCTGACCACAGGTACCTGTGATGAAAAAACAAAAAGAGTTACTTACATTTCTTATCAATCATCATCTTATCATCAGAGATGGGTTCAAGACTACATTACTTAGGTTGTATGGCACAGGCCCTGTTCCAGAATACCCTGTTATATAAGTTTAATGATGGCTAAAAAGTAATACAGATGACAAGTTACATAGAGTTGTGACTGTAAAATTTCACTGATTTTTTTTTTCCTGTGGAACAAAGCAAATATCCTGTTCAAGATAGCTGAAAGATATGGCTCAGGTCGGTGTTTTATGAGTGTGACAGAGCATGGGGCTAATGGAGAGTTCGGTTGTTCACCATAGGACATTTGAAGACCTTGCAGCTGACTTTCTTTTTGATATTGACAGATGGAGACTTGCTAGGACACATGGTAGGGAGTATTTTCTTTAAAAACAGAGGTGAACGTGTGGCACGGTGAGGCAGGGACTGGTTGCAGTTCTGCAGCATGTCTCTTTTATTTCAAAGGCAATACTATGAGGTACAAATTCTCCCTTCTTATACTGACTACCACACTGTAGAAAGACCACTGTCCTGCTCAGGGCCACATGTGCAGATGCCACTGATGAAGAGAGCACAACTGAAGCCAATCAGCTGCATCTGCTGTGTATATTAGGAGAGAGGCAAAAGTGCTAAATTCAAAATCTATTACATAAAACTCATGCATAATTATGAAGTTGGAGGACAGAAAGTTGTGTCCTTTATGGGACTGGATAGGCTTCATCCTGAAGAGTACACCAAAAATGGAAGAAACTGGGGCTAGATTTTAAAAAACGTTTTGGTGACTCATTCTCTTTGACTGCAGTATTTTTCTGAAGTCAGTCATGCACTGAAGGTGCATGCTCCAATTCTTGTGCATTTTAAAGAGCTTAGCAGCAAATGTCACTGTTCCTTTGGCTTACCTCTTCTCTCTCCTTTCTGAGTTATGCCGTCATAGTAGTTGCTCTAAGTTTTAGAACTACCAGCGGCAGAAAATAAAAAAAAATAATTAAAAAAAAGAAGTAAAATGACTGGCATCTTTTCCTTTAACTTTTAATCTAAAATTCTTAATGAGACTAATGATTAGGATGAATAAAAAAAATTGGTTAGAGCCACATATAGTGTAGGCAAGTATTTGCCACTTATCATGCATATTTCTAACATTCCCAGCTCTCCTGCTCTTGTCCCCAGATTATCTTAACCAGAGGTCTCCAAGTGTGTCAGTTATTTATTTCCCTAAGAAGGTATGCAGGAGAGAGCCAACTGATAACACAGTACATGCCACTAGTCAACCCAGAAATAGAAGAACATTTCCAAATACTTCATTATTTATAACTTCAGGTTACCTGGCTGTTAGAAGAAATGCAAAGGTCATGGCACATTCAAAGCTTAGTTTCCAACAATGCAAGACAGAAACTTCAACTTAAAAGTTATCAACTTTTCCACAAACAAGAAATCATTCGATTCGTGTTTGTCTTTTCTCTGTGAAACAAAGATCTTATGATACTGACCATAAATAAGAAAGCTGGAAATATTAAGTTGTGTTTCCATACTTTAATTTTATTTTGCCAAATGTTAACAATTAAAGGAGTGTTTCTACATTGTTTCAGTTTATTCCTGGCTCTAGCAAAACACTGCTACCATTCCTGAGAGAGAAATAAGGAGAAAATAGATTGTATTACATTTAAGAACTGATTTCAAAAATGTCAAGGTTTGGAAAAAATCTTGTGATAATGGGACAATCAGAGAACATGAGACCTTGTGTTGCTTGCGTGAAAATCTGCCCAGATTTGGTCAAATCACAAACCAACATAAATACCATTTATAGGAAAGGTTAGGAACACCTGAGCTAGGTCTAAACACAGTGCAGTACCATACAAAAATGGTTATCTGGGTCCCAATCCAGGGTCTCTGATTGGCGTTGCATAGTATCTGCACCCTTTGATTATTGCTGCCTAAATTTCTGGGTGAGATAAGTAAAGCAAACACCTTCCTGTCATATTCCCTCAAGCATTTCCCCTAATCAGAGTTGGCAGAAAGCCTTATTCTTAAGCAAAAAGTGACTCTGTTGATATAAAAAGTTTCACAAATACACATCATAGGGTCATAAAGCAAGTGGAAAGACAATGTCACTTGACAGACCTGCTCAGTACTGGAGCAGGAAAAAACTGCAGTGAACAGTTGATAGAGCTATTTCTCACTACTGAAACACTAAGAGCTAGTGATAAGTAAGCTATCAGCTCTGTACTCTTGGTATGTTATTTCACTACAGAATTAGACAGCTCCTTGTCTCCTTGATCACTTTGTTCCCTGTGAACACTTTTGGACTAACTACCCTTGGATAGACTTAGATAAGACTTGACTATAGTAATAACATATTTGTCTATCACATACACACCTGAGCATCAGAAAAACAAAACCAAATCAAACCAAACCAAACCAAATAAAACCAAACCAAACCAAACCAAACCAAACCAAACCAAACCAAATCAATTGCAGTCACTGATATAATATGATGAATAGTTGTCAAGTTTTTTACAAATTTTCTCTGATTCTTGTCTGCTTGATTTTGAACCTGGTGGTAATGCACGTTAGCAAAACAAACTGAAGAGACTGTAAACACAAGAAGAGAAACAAAATAATAAACCTCTTTTATCAAACAGATACTGAAATAGCAAAGAGCTGCCCATATTCCCCTTAAACATGGGATGCTGAAAAAAGGTCGAGAGGTGGAAAAACCCGTCCAGTTTTTCTGCAGAAAATGTTCAGTACAGCTCTCTAAAATCAAGCAGCCCCAAAGATTAAGAGATGTCCTTCATAAAGAGCTTCTAAAATGTACAACCTTCTGTTTCTGAAACTATTGCCAAAAGAAAGCAAGAATTCTTAGCTTCATTGATGGAGATTAACCAGTATCCTAAGCAGCTTAATCCAGAGACAAACTAGCTAAATTTTACCTAATGCTTCTAACACATATCTCCGTTTATTGCAATTCACAACCAATCATGCTCATGCTCCCTATCCTCTCTGCAACATTTTATCAATTTCCTCTGTTCGTCAAATTTGAAGCCATACCATGTCTCCTCCAGACTGAAAAAAACATCTTTCTTGCCACCTTTCCTAACAGTCCACATTTCAAACCTTCTGACCTGTAATATTATTGCAGTCCAGGATAATATTCCCCAAAATGATGCAACTCAGATTTACCCTCAGTTAGGCAGGTGGCTCAGTGGAACCAACTAGTCATTAGGTTAAAACCATGCTCATGTGCTGCTGACTCCTTATTCCCAGATTATTGTCTGTTGCATCTCATCACAAATTTCTTAATCCTCTTCTCAATACATTTGAGCAGCATGTAGTACAGTAAGGCCACACACCTCCTCCTGGCACTTCCAGCCATCTAATAGCACTCAGAGTTATAGCTGAAACACTTTTCAGGCCTGGCAGGTGCCTAGTACCTTCTGACCTCCAACCACTCTGGATTCATATACTGTTTGCATAGAAGTGCTCAGTAGCAGCCAGGTGGAAAACCCGATCAAAAGATCTAGGGGATTTTTAATTTATTTTCCTCTGGCCTTTTCCCAGCTCTCCAAGAGTTGAACCGGACTGTTGTCAAGTTCAACAGCTTTTCTTGTATCCTTGTCATTTTCCGTATTAGAACACTGACATTTCTCATTACAGATAATCACTCTAAATCAGCGTCAGGTAGTTCTACTCATGCATGCCTTGAGCTTAAAGGGGTTAAAGAGGGGAAAGAGAAACAGGTAGTCCTGTGTGATAATGAAAGTAATGGATTTGGAGGGGTGTTGGATTTAGCCCTCTGGCTGCTCTAACAGAACTTTAGTAGAAATAATGTGCCTGCAGGAGAAACAGAACCAGGATGTGTAGAGGCTTTATGTTCTTTCAAGGCTTTATGTTGTTTCAAACAACACACCTGATAAGCGTGTTTTATGCTATCTGTGCATTCAGAAATTCATCCTTACTTCAGTGGTAGGAGACTTTGAGATCATTGGAAGAAAGGTAGATAGAAGATATTTTCACCTCTTTTGCACAGGTGACTTCTTATTTATGCATTTTCTGTGGCTCAGTACATAATTACAATATAAAGCCAAGTAAAACTGCTCTGAGACAGTCAGCTTCTTTTCCTTACCACTTAGTAACACTATAACATTTTCTAGAGGGAAGCCAGACCAAAGGAAATAAAACATGTTATTATACATTAAAATAGTGTTTGCTTTCAGTGGCTGGAATAAGTCCTTCCCAGGAGACCTTCCCACAAGATCTCTTCTCTATTACAACATTCATTTACTCCTGACTTTGACTTGCTCTGTCTTGACATTCCACAGCAAATTATTAGCTTTGGGTTTTCAAAAAGAAAATGTTTCCAAAGGTGATGTTACATTGACCTTCAGACTCAGTTCTCTGCTAGTCCAGATGCAGAACAAACTTGGACAAAGCTATAGGCATTTTAAAGGCAAATGAAGATGTTCCCACGTGATGGCTATGCCACACTAAACATACTTAATCATATATTGTAAGGTTTCCATACAGCAGAAAGTACTCACTGGTTTTTGGCCTATTCTGAATTTCTTCTGGAAAAACAATGACCTACATATCTGAACATTTCCAGAGAATGGAAAAGGTATTGAAAAGCTCTAGATGCTTTGCAGGAAAAGCTTGTGCCAGTTTTACTGTGTGACAGCTCTGTTGTCTTGTTTGAGAACAGTTTTGCATGTCTGTGAAGAAACGTAAAACTGTGTTTTTGGAGAGAGGAATATGGTCATGGAATTTAAATAATATATAAAAACTGATTCATTCTCTGAAACTTTCGAAGCTTTCTGAAACTGTTAAAGGGTAAGACAAAGTTTTGCTGGGAGTTACAGGTTAAAACATGCTCTCACTCTCTTAATTGTAGTCAGAAGAGCTAACCATTGTTCAACTGTGGACAAGGCAGTGATGTAGAAGGACATTTAATTTGGAAAACAAAGCAGAAATCAGAAATAGATCAGGAACCAAACAAAGCTGAGAATTAGTAATGGAAACTGTTGGAATCTAATACATATTCTTACTTTTAAAATAAAAAAATTCAAGGTTAGCTTTTATTTTCACCATGTAGCTTCCTACTCTTAGTCCTCAGAGTCTATAGGAATAGAATCTGCTAGTGTCTGAGAATGAATCCTTTTGTCTTTACCTGCTGAGACGAAAAGAAACCAAGAAATATAGCTAACAGAAAACATCAGGACAAGGAAGTGAAACCTACATTAGCAGCTGATGGATGGCTCTCATATGTCTTGGAGGAACTGTGAAACACTGCTTTTCTGCAGGAGTTATTAGAAACCTTCAGTTGCTCTTAGGTATTTTCTGGTATGCAGAGAAGCCTTCAGGAATAAAAGCCATGCAGGTGCCTACATGCATGAGAGGACATAGTCCTAATTACACCTTTCCCTTGAATTTGTATGCAGGCTAGCATCACTATTATTAGCTGGTCTGTGGTTTCTCTCTTATCCTACACTGGGACAGAAATTGTAGTCCAGTAGAAGACAAAACAGTCTGTGTTCCATGTGTCTACCTGGAGTAAGGCATCATGAGCTCCAAACATTTCTAAAACAACTAAAAAAATGTCTGTTAAACAAAGCTGTCTCCTAACAACAACAAGGAGCTTTGTTTCCTTGTTGTTACCAGTTTCCTGGGATGAGTCAGTTAATGTTAGTAACAGAGCAGTAAGAAAAAAAAAAAGAAAAGGGTATCTGCACTTATCAGATGTCGTTTAATATGCTGCAACAATACTTGGAGAGCTTGTGATTATCTACAGCCAAAAAAAGTGCAACAAGAGATAGGCATCATCATTTGATGTTCCTGCCAACGTCTTTCACTTTTCAAAGGCAATATGTAGAGGCTTGCATTAGCTATGCTTTAATATGGTATCAGGCTGTCATCCTGGAACAGAGTGCTCAGAAGCACTTATGATCTGTCTAATTATACTTCAGATGTTTGAAAGATAGAAGTGGTATTTATGCCTAAACTTTGCATTATGAAATTATCATTTGCCAAATTAAAAGTCTCCTTCCTTGCATCAAGCATTTAGAGAGAGATTAAGGCACTGTTATTTCCCCATGTCAATAGTAGCATTAGTTAGCCATGGAAGTAAAAAATGGATTGTTCAAAGACTCCTAAGACTCCTAACAATGCTCAACAGTCTCTCAGAAATTGAATATTTTATGCAATTTCTTCCCTACATTGTGTTAGCTAGCCATAACTTAGCAAGTCTGGAAAACAGAGACCTAGAATTGGTGTTTAGCCCAGCAAGTAAAGAGTTATGAGCAGCACTCTTAGGAGCTTTGTAGCGCAAGCTACATGGCAAGCTATTGTTGTTCAATCAACTCTGAACATTCAGATGGCAGTCATAACCTTCAATGTGTGATTTTCTTTCTGTCAAAATACCACAAGGGCTCCACCCCTAGAAACATGTGGGAAGACATAAAACATATCTAAGCCATAAGACCAAAAGAGAAGACTGAGTTCAGCTCTTGAACAAATGAAATATAACCTTAAGGTTTGTTTTAGCAAAGTCTCTGGTTATGGCTTCTCCATACCACTTCAGTGGTTGATATACCCGGGCTGGTACAGCACTCTTTGTAGTTCTGTGCAGGAAAAAAAAAAACAACCAAAACCAAAACAGATTTCAGAAATAATTCTCATGATTGTTTCTTCAATATGCTCAATAGAGCTGTGAAGCTGAGGAAATCCCACAGAAATCCCACATGTTTGTCAAGTAGCAGCCCAATCCACAAAATGTCCCACTGAAGTTAATGGGACAAAACAGCTCCTATGATACTATGGCATCCTCACTTATGACATTAATTCACTCTATTTATATGCGAGAGCTTCCGTATTTCAGATGAGCATCAACAGATATGGATTATATAAACTTGGCATTTAAACAAGTGCAAGTATCTTCAAAGGTCCTCGAAGCTCTAAATGAGGCCTAGGGATTCCATGAAAACATTTGATCACATGTTAAAAGTCTAAACTTCATCTTCTCTAACCAGCTGAGCAAATAAACTGCATTCCTGACTAAATAACTCCCTTTTAATCTAGTCATGATTAGTCCAAAACCAGATGAGGGATTTCAGCAGGTCCCACAGCCATAATCTTCCCTTCATTTTTCTCTCTGATCTTCTTGGGAAAATCTAGTTAAACTCTCCCATATCTACCAGATTGGCAGGGAAGGTAGGGGGGGGATGCTAGTGCATAATACATCTCCTCAAATGCTCAATACAGCCCAAAATATAATAGTCTAATTTTACACTAAAAGCCTAAATTGAAATATTACCTGATTGTGAAGATCCAGTCTAAAGCACAAGCCACTGGTTAACTGTGCTCAAAAGGTTGTATCATATCTACTCTTATCTACAACTTTGAGGATCATGATGCTACCTCAATCCCCAAGCAGGGCAGCCACAGCCTCCAACAAAAGATAAAGAGAAAGGTAATTTTCTTCAACACTAAATACATTTTACATAATTAAATTCTTGTCATTGTGGACAACAAATTTTTTTGCTTCTGGATGGAAAGCCAAACGATGAGGCATCTTACTGCCTGCAAAAGTAAACTCAACTCGCCATCTTTGCAACCTATCTTTGGTATCAGAACTAAGGTGATGTATTTTCTAGACCATGTTCTTATTTTCTCCTCTGCCTATCTTGTCCCACTCAATATGCTTCAACTGAAAATAAACCATCTTTTTATAATATTAGTAGGACTGGCCTTTTGAAGTGGCATTGCTTCACTGCACACAAGCTGATAGAGCGGTGGACCGGGCTGCCCAAATGGATTATTGAGTCTCCTCTCTGGACATATTCAAAGCCCAAATGAATGAGTTCCTGTGTGACCTACTCTAGGTGGCCCTGTTCTGTCAAGAGAGTTGGACTAGATGATCTTTTGAGGTCCCTTCCAATTCTTAAGATTCCGTGATTCTGTGAGCTTCTGAAGTGTGGCATATTTACTGGCATTCTGGTTGTGCTGCTATTCAGTGGGATCTCAACTGGCTTGAGAGTTGGACAGCAAGGAATCTTCTGAGGTTAAACAAGGACAAGTGCAGAGTCCTGCATCTGGGAAGGAACAATCCCATGCATCAGGACAGGTTGCAGATTGACCTGCTCTGCAGAGAGAGATCTGGGAGTCTTGATTGGTAATAAACTGAATATGAGCCAGCAAAGTGCCCTCTTGGCCAAGAATGCCAATGGCATCTTGGGAGGCATCAAGAATGGCCAAGCAGCTTAACGTAGGTTCTGCTTCTCCTCTATCCTGGTGAGGCCTCACCTGGATTCCTGTGTCCAGTTCTGGGCTCCCCAGCTCAAGAGGGACACAGAACTTCTGGAGAGTGTCCAGCGCAGGGCCACCAAGATGATCAGGGGACTGAAGCATCTTTCATATGAGGAAAGGCTGTGGGAGCTCGGGCTGTTTAGTCTGGAGGAGACTGAGGGGGAGATCTTATTTATATTTACAAATATCTAAATGTTAGGTGTCAGGAGGTTGGAGCATCACTTTATTGTATCTAGCAACAGGACAAAAGCTAACGTGATGAAGCTGGAACACAAAAAGTTCTATTTAAATGTAAGGAAAACCTATTTTACTGTGAGGGTGAGGGAACCCTGGCACAGGCTTCCTAGAGGTGTTGTGGAGTCTCCTTCCTTGGAGGTCTTCAAGACCTGCTTGAACATGTTCCTATGTGACCTTATCTAGATGAACCTGCTTCTGCAGGGAATCATAGAACCCTATCGTTCTATGATTCTATGGTTCAGCTAAGGCTCTACGAAAGTGTTGTTTGTCCTATTTACTGACTCACTAGTAACTCAGATCCAGTAGCAGGGCTCACACCAATATCAGGCTGGAAAGACACCCTTGTTCTCCCCTAGCTGTTTGCCGTATATATGGTACAAGCAGATTGCTCCCAGGTCCTTGAGAAGCTGTCCCCCACATACAGCCCTTGTTCGGTGAATCATCTTCACTCTTTTCCCAGGGAATCCACTAAAGTTTTTATCATCTTTCCACAGGTCATCACTTTCTAAATATCTGTAGAGAGATCTGTCCCAAGTGTTTTTAGCTCCGCTTAGATTCAGCCAGGAGTCTGACCACACCACACCACATCATGCCACGCCATGCCATTCTTTGCCATCTCATCCCATTTCATCTCATCACATCCCATCCCATCCCATGCACTTTTTTCACAAGTTCCCTTCTTTTATATCATGGGAGAGTAAACTGTTTCTCATCGCTTCAAAGGCCATTCCCTCCTTACTTATAATCACTTCTTCAGAATCTAAAAGCTGACTAGTTTGAAACACCAATCTTTATATCTCTTGCTCAGTTTTCAAATGAGTGTTCTGAGCTACATATGTGACCATGAAAGTCTGTTCCTTTTATCTCCTTGCAAATTCTATTTTTTGTGCATTTTTTTTCTGGTCACCTGCTACTCTATGCTGTGATTACTGTCTACCAATAAGCAAGAGCTTTTCAAGGGCTAAAAAATCATCCATAAATAAAGTGTAGCTTACCTGACTGCTGAATTTAATTGTTAGAAATGCAGAACTAATACAGCTATAGAAAACAGCACTGAATTCTGTTCTGCATCATATATCATTGATAGAGCTGTCATGTAAAGTTTTCCAATTTTTTTTTTTTTCCCTAGAGATCATGATTGACCTAGCAGGAACTTAGCTTGGTTTTCAGAAATAGTGGTATGTTTAAAGTCATGAATAAGAACAGGTGGAATGAAACAAATATCGCATAGAGCTCTTTTTAGAAAGGTTTTATAATGGATTTTAACCAAGTCGTTGTTGCTGTTTCTGAATGTTAACAGCAGCAACACTTAGTAAGCACCTATTTCTACTCAGATGATGATTTGAGAAATAAATTCTATTAAATTCAGATTCAGCATGAAAAAAAAATCCTGTTAAGCAGTAATTACTCCCTTTTCAGACTAGTGTCTGTGTTTTATTTCACTGGTAAAATTTAAAAAAAAAATAGAAAAAAATAAAGCTGTATTAGAAGGAAAGAATGCTGAGAAAAAGAGTTGTGTCTAGGATGTAAACACAAGAGTCCATTCCATAAATAAGATTATATTGTAGAAGAATGTTACAAAGGAAGATGAGATTTTGTTTAATCTCCTTTTTAAACATTTGCAGACACTTGCTTACTCCCAAGCAGACAACTTTCCTGCTGCCTTCAGATGCAAAGGACAAGACTTAGGGTTTGGGTCAAGCAACTTTAATTCTATTTTTTCTTTTTGGAATCATATGCATTCTTGATCTCTTCAAATTTGAGTGCTTCTTCTTTGGAGCTATTTTCTCTCCTCTTTCTTACCACTGAGTACCTTCTTGCTTTCAGTTTTTTGTAATACATTTTTCAAGCCACCTCCCCTCTCCTCTCCTCTCCTCTCCTCTCCTCTCCCCCCCCCCCCCCTCCCCCCCCCCCNTGCTCTTCCGTTCTCTTCCCCCTGCGTCCCTTCTTGCTTTCTGTTTTCTGTAATACATTTTTCAAGCCACCTCCCCCCTCCTCTCCTCTCCTCTCCTCTCCTCTCCTCTCCTCTCCTCTCCTCTCTCTATGCTTTCATCAGAATGTAAAGCTTAAGTCTTACTGTCCACTGCAATTTCAATTAAGCCACAATTCGGATTTTCTTTGAAACATTTTCTTACATTTCCTTTCCTTCAATACAGACTTTTCCCAAAGACTTTCTTACGTGGGGGGAAAAAAAAAAAAAAAAAAGCAGAAGATAGGATTAGGATTAGAAAGTGTCTGGATCTATGGTGCTGCCCAAGTTTCATTGACTCTCTCCAAGTTTCATTGACTCAGTCCTTTGCTAAAGCCTTGTGTATTGCTTTTCAAGAGAGTGCTCACTCCTTGAAATCATCACAACTGGAGATACAAGAACACTATCAGAGTGATTGTGAAAACTTATTTTGTCAAAATATTTGTGTAAACTTTATTTTCATTAAATTAGTCAGATGTTCAGAGAGTTATAAAATATCTTGCAAAAAACCAAGAAACTTTAAAACTTCATTTATTTGAACTAGGTTTCTTCTGGTCATTTCTTTGGACAAAGGGAATGATTTTGCTGTTTCACAGAAAGTTTACAGCTATTTAAAGGTGTTCCCACGTTTCCTTTTTGCAATCACACTGGTAAGTAAGGAAGGCTCCCTCTTTCACCTAACAATTTGAGAAAACCAGAACTACGACACAGTCTGAAGAAATCTACCCAGCTCCAGTTAGCAGGAAGAGGAATAGTGCTCATTATATCAGGAGTAAACTTGCAAGACTACAGCAAAGTGGTTCTATTAACAAGTTTATCCTTGCAATAGAGTTAAGCTGATGGAATGTGCATATGTGCTGTGTTGCCAAAACAAATTACATTGTGGTGTAAAAGTCACCATTGTTTTCTCTGGTACCACATAAGACTGAAACACCTCAGAGCTAAATGATCACGTCCTTTTCAGATAGATTTGTTTTACTACAAGAGCGAACTTGACTGTTTTTCAGAGAAAGGGCCCAGGAAAATATTATGTATTAGGGAAAGTGCTAGGTCTTCACTCCAGATCAATCAACAACCTTCATTGCAATTGTACATAGTCACTTGATCTCTTTTCCAGTGACTTTAATTGCCAAAAATTAAATATAAATATACACAAGTCTGATATTTAGAACGTTTGTAAATTATGGCTGCTTCAGTGTAGCAAAGTTTATTAGGTATGAACAGAAAAATAATTTGTAAATTCAAAAGAATCAGAAGCTGGAGGCTATTTATCAGGACAAAATAAACATTTCTCATGCTGAGAACATGGCTGAGTCATCATAACACAGCAAGTGAAGGAATACTGAAAAAAGCAGTGTTTGCAGAGCTGGAAGCTTAATGACAGGTCTTGTGTAAAATCTACACTTGATGATTGTCAGATCTGATATCAGTGTTATTTTCCAATAGCCTTCAGGTCCCATACACTTCAGTACTTTATAGAGATGTTGTGGGTAAGGGCTACATGAGAAAAAAGCTTCTTATCTATGAAGATTAAAATCAAGTTGGAAAGCAACTTGCTCAGGGTCATATCTCCTACTCAGAGCTGAAGCAAATTCAAATAGGCAGCACAGAGGAAATAAAAGTATCTGCACAAGGATTATTGTAATTAGACCATATTTTATTATTCAAACATCAGAAATGTATTATATATTGCAGTCAGAATGCAAAAAGTGTCAATAGATACATTAAAGGAATAGTTAGAATTATTTGATGAGTTAATACCACAGCTCCTCTGCAGATGGATTTGTGCTGAGTACTCAAGTGTATTATTTTCATTCTGATATAGACAAGGAAATTAAGACCTAGGAAAATAGAAAATTTTGGTAATGCTGACTACCAAAGAAAGATCGTATCTGTATGTGAAAGAAGCACTTCTAGAATAAAGATAGAAATGAAACTCATGTTTCTGAGGAAAAAAAAAAAAAGTGGAAAATAAAAATACATGCATTTGTATATTTTTATAACAGGAAGCTACATGGCTCTACATAACACATAGGCCTTACGGCATAGAAAGAGCACCTGTCTAATACTGTAAAGTCCCATATACTAATGCTGAGTCTCCTAGCCCAATGCCCACACACTGCCCTTTAGGAGTGCCCACTCAGGACTGGCTTTCAAGTACTAGTGTAAGCAGGAAATTCACTCATTCTAGCAGGGTCAGAGGAACAAAACCCTCCTTTTTTTCTTAAAAAATCTCAGACCTACACTTTTAGCAGGTTTAAAGAGGTTCATAGCATCATGAATCCTTTCTACTGTATGCCAAGCAGGGAGAGTAGCTAGCAGAAGGATTTTGAAACTAATTGAACAAAAGCAGATTGTGTCCATGTCAGCTGGGTTTATGGTCTTAAGAAATGCTGTTTTAAAGACAGGCCATGGTTACAACATGGGGCACTTCAAAAGACAGCGTGCATTTCTCAAAGAGTGGCATTGGCTTGTGTTGAGAAAACTCTCCATTCCCAGCTCAGCATCAGAACAGACAGCAATAGTGTGATCTCACAACTGTTTATAGAGAGAAATTCTGCATCTTAATAAACAGCATTCTTACAAAGAAAAACAAGTTCAGTAAATATGAGGTGGCCATCAGAACTGATGACTTTGCCCCACTGATCTAACATACAAGTCCCAATCACTAATATGCACTTCTATTTTTTCTCCTCAAAGTGAGCTCCATATATTAGAGTGAAGAAAAAGTCTTTACGAAAATTGTCATTTTCAAAGCCCTTGTCCAAGCATAAAAATTGGACCAATTAAGCACAAGATAAATATGGGTGTATGACGCATGCAACTTTGAGATCTTGAGCACTTTCTCTCTGTTCTACCGTAATCATCCTCTGAGCTGGCAAGCTCTGAGTATGTAGAAAATGTCTGCAACTGTTTCTTCTTGCTATGAAGAGGGAAGATAGTAGGTGATGCCTTCACATCAGTTTGTCAGCCTACTTCTAGCTTTCCTGTCTGCCTGTGACTCTTCCTGCTGGAGAGTTTTGCACCGACTTACATATGTGATTTCATGCGTATAAATGCATTTTCTTACAATGCTGAAATTGTAAGTTTGGGTAAATGCTGAGCTAGCCAGGTAGCCAAAGAGTCACGAAGGTATGAGAATCACTGAGGAATTCTTATTGCAGAGGGCAAGGGATCCACTCCAGTCCGTTCTTTATTCTTTTGTGAGTGCATTGAGTCATCACTGTCCTATTGGACTGACATAAAGACCTGGACACAATTGCCAGAATCCTCCAGAAGCTTTGTGAATGCACAGGAATCCTGCTGAGACTTTGTGATGAGTCTGCTGAGTACACAAATGTCACACAAGATCCACAACCTTTGGCAGCACTGATCTTCCCAATGTTTTCAACTTAGACATTCATATCCTGTAGCATCTTTAGGGTTTTATCTCTCTTACACACACATGCACAGATAAAGGCAGGATTTGTCATTTGTGCAGGAGTTCTTCTACAGATGAAAAATTCAATCATTTCTGGCAGGCCTTACAGTTCCCAGCTTCTCATAAGTTATGTGGGTGACCTGTTACACTTCCTTCAACCCCACTCTAGTAAATAAGCTGTTACAACGCTTCCTGATTTAGCCTGTGATTATTAAATGCTTGTAGTGCTGACTTGTGGAGACACAGTTGCAGTTATTAAAGTTCAAATTAATATCTTATTTGAGAAGCACTGTGTGTCAAAGGACAATAAGACCATTGGAAAACTCTGCTTGCCTTGTCACTGCATCTGTGTACTGAGAAGAAGAAAACACAGTATTTCTTTCAATTTAGCATCTCTAATCTCACACAGTACAATGAGACTATTGTTAATAAGGTTTTGACTGTAGGTACTTTTTTTATGTGTGTGTATGTGTGTGTGTGTGTGTGTGCGCTTCAGTTTATATTTACAGGCAGAACCTGGCTTCCCTGTGCTTTGATGTTCCAAATGCCTTTAGCAAAACCCAAACATAGCTGCCTTGTTCCAGTGTGTCTCATATAAATTGTTCTGGTCCAAACTGCTGGTAGCACTTGGTAAGCACTGAAAAGAAGAGAGATATGGGAAATGGAGAAAAGGAATCAAGTGCTGTTCAAGCTAAACATCTGTATTTAACAGAGAAACTGAAGCTATGTGGCAAATGATACAAAGAAAGTTTATCATTGCTCATATGACAAGGCATAAACTCCAGGTAACTACTGAACAGGACTGAAAATTCTCCTGGAGGAAAGGTGACAGTCTAGTTTCCAATGTTAATTTATCTGAAATGTAAAATGACCAAGTTGATAAGACCAATGGAAAAGGCCTGTGCAGAAGAGATCAAACACTTTGGAATTACTGAAACCTCACACACACTGAGGAATACACGTATGAATATTTTCATTAATAAAACCCCATAGAAGGTACTAATGAAGGTCCACAAGGAGTGCTTATCCTAGACAATGGTAATGAGACACTTGCAAATATTCATCTCAGAAAGAAACTGTTTTAATGGTTAGGAGATGTATGCTGTGTTAGAAGATGTATGACAGATGCCTTCTGCAGATGCAGAGAAAATATTTTTAGAATTTCCCATGTTTCCATCTGCTTTCATCATGAGCTAAGCTATTTTTTTAAACAATAGAGATGGTTAATCACTGAATTAGAAGCTGAGACTAAAAGTCTTTATCGGACCTGCTTATATTTTCATATGACAAGTATTCTTCTGCTGAATTTTACACCTACAGACATACACAGAGCCATACATCTCAAGCACTTTTTAAACAAACATAAAGAACTTATTACTAAAATAAAACCAGAAGACTTAAAAATAGGAATGCAAAATATAAAGTTTCAAGGAGATATTTATTGCAATCAAGAAAGATGAACTATTTTTCTAAAACTCTGGTTTAGCATGAGAAAGAGCTGAAGAACAAAAATAAGCATTACACACTAATTAACATAAATTAGAATTCAGCAAATACATATAACTGATAAGGAAAGCAGGGGACTGCAGACAAATCTGTAACTATCAGGGTGAAGAACATGGAAAAAAATCATAGTTGTATTTGAAATAGAAGAAACCCTCTCACTGTAACAGTTCTAGATAGGTTCAATCCTTCTACAGCACTTGTTGAGGAGAAATTCTGCTTGCTGATACTTGCATCTAATAAATCTTGGAGGAACAGAGACATTTCAGAAAACAGAAGAGAAAGAATAGAATGTTGAGCCAAAGAACATTGATAAAGTATATAATTACCAGGGATAAGAACCAGCTACTTCTTAGATTTATAAAAGCTGCAGCCTATAGGAATCATGGTTGAGGACCTATGAAGGAAAAATAATCCGTCATCATCAGTTTTCCAGGTCTGGATGCTAATCCCCACCTTAAAAAAAAAAAAGTTCATTTGAAAAAAAAAAAAAAATCATCTTTGTGGATGGCACAGTATTAGGGATGCAGTAAGTGAAAACAAAGTTAAGCAGAGAACAGCCACAAGTCACTTGGGTGAACTGGATTCCTTCAAACTAGATACTTAAGTGGATTTGGATGAACAAAAGTTCCTAGAAACAGCAAGTTTGAAGTAGACATGGGATCAAGGATGTGGGCAAGCACTTCCACAGAAACGTCAGAGTATTATAGTGACAGAACAGTAAAGCTGATGTGACAAGGAGGAAGAATTCAAAGAGAGGGAAGTGGTATTATTGCCTTTATATGTAAATTGCTGAGGTCTATGTCAAAGTAATACAGTTCTACAGTTCATATTTTCAGGAGATTTGGAGGAATTGACAACTTATAGAAAGTTAACTCAGCCTGGTGATGGAAATACATCACACTGAGGGAGTTACTGCACCATTGTAGGGCCATTCAGAGCAACAAAGAACATGGATTCACTCACCTTTAACTCCCAAAGGATTTGAACACAGCCTGCAAGCCATTTACAGATGTCCTGAGTATCTATGGTAGTAATAAGAAGCTAACAGGTTATTCACGTTGTGCTAAACTGAAGTGGGTTCAAATGACACAGGAAAAGCAACACAGAGAAAGTCTTTTGCTAACATTAAACTGTGACAGATGAAGCTATATTTTAGCCGAAATATAACTCATTCCAGTGAAACCTGGAACACATTAAGATAAGAAATTTAGGAATTTTAACTCGTTATCTTAAAGGTCTTTTCCAACTTAAATTATTCTATGATTAGGTCACATAGATTTTGAAGTCTGAATATAAACCTGTAAATCAAAATCTTTCCAGACATAATGAATTTCCTTACAATTGTTAGTTCAAATACTTCAGATGTTTTTCTCATGGTTTGCCAATCACCTTGCACATTCTTTCTTCTCTCTTCTTTCTCATCCATGCGTTACTTCTTGTTCAATAGTCACACAGCTACACTCCATTTTCACTGCTACATGGTAAGACATTGACCTTTAGGCAAGCCATTGAGAAAATGTCACAGTAGTTTTCAAGGCATTTTATTACTGTATATTATTACAAAGAAAATGTTGGGCAACTCCAACAGAGTTATCATGGCCCTCTGATCCCTTCATGTGAGTAAAAATGAGCCAAACCCTGTGCAACCACAAACTCTTCAAAGTACTTCTAAATACTCACTAGATGCTTGTCTCTCACCGTTCCTTTTCTCCTCTCACATAAGATGTTTGGATAGCTACAAGATAACATTCACTGAGGCCAAAACAGAAAAACAAATATCATCAAGTTGTCATTCATATATTTTCATGTAGGATTTATACATCCTTCAGAAAACTTTCTGGGTGAATGAAATTGGTGAGAAAACAGATGAGGTGGCATTATGGTCAGAAACAGTAGATAACACAGATTTGTTGAGTTCTTTCCTTTTACCTGGACTGATCAGATTAAGTTCTTATTTCTTCTTCTGGGATAATAGTTCATAAGCATAAGTAAACAAAAGACAAGTGGGTTTTTTAATACAAAAGCTATCACTTGCAATGGTGAAAAAAGGAATTTACATGGATTTCACAGCAGCTACTTGTTTCTCCTGTCTGGCAGGGATAAGAATAAATTATGAGCTGGTAATTGGAAGGTCGTTCAGTGTCTGGGACAGGAGGCAGAAGCTGATAGTGAAGTAGCAGATCGGTAATGACATACAGAGGATATTCAATGAGATATGGACAAGTTAGAGAGCTGGGTGGGGAGGAATCCAATGAAAATCAACAAGGGCAAAATAGAGTCTTGCATCTGGGAAAGAATAACCCCATGTACCAGTACAGGTTGGAAAACGAACTGTTAGAGAGTAGTGTAAGGGAAAGGGACTTAGGGGTTTTGGTGGACAGCAGGATGAGCATGAGCCAGCAATGTGCCCTCGTGTCCAAGAAGGACAAGGGCATCCTGCAGTGTATTAGAAGGGCTGTGGGCATTAGGTCGAGAGAGGTTCTCCTGCTCTTCTACTCTGCCCTCGTGAGACCACATCTGGAATATTGTGTCCAGTTCTGGGACCCCTAGTTCAAGAAAGACAGGGAGCTGCTGGAGAGAGCTCAGTGTAGGGCCACAAAGATTATCAGTGTGTCTGCACACTGAGAAAAGCAGGAAAAAGAGGCAAGAGGCCTCCATGATGAGCAATGATCTTCTGGGACAACTCAGGGAGAAAGCAGCCATCTATAAGAAGTGGAAACAAGGCCTGGTTTCTTGGGAAGTGTGTAGGAAATTTGCCAGAGCATGCGGGGAAGATGAGGGGGAATATGGAGCCGCCGCTGAACACAGCGGGTGCCCTGGTGACAGAGGATGCCTGAATGCCTTCTTTGCTTTGGTCCTTATCACCAAGGCTGGCCCCTGGGAAGCCCAGTCCAGCAAGGACAGTAGGATGGTCTGGACAACAGAACTTGACCTGGGTGGAAGAGGAGGAGGTTTAAGACTTGTTGGGCAAGCTTAACACTCGTAAGTCAATGGGTTCTGATGGGATGCATTCAAGAGTGCTGAGGGAGCTGGCTGATGTGGTTTTCAAACAGTCATGGAGGACAGGCGAGGTGCCTGAGGACTAGAGAAAGGCCAGTGTCGCTCCAGCCTTCAAAAAGGACAGGAAGGATGACCCAGGAAACTACAGGCTGGTCAGCCTCACCTCCATCCCTGGAAA
>WBNH01010117.1:231062-251203 GCA_013401255.1 Urocolius indicus
TGGGGCATCCCTTTTTTCTATTGTATCTAGCAACAGGACAAGGGATAATGGGATGAAGCTGGAACACAAAAAGTTCCATTTAAACATAAGAAATTATTTTACTGTGAGGATGAAGGAGCACTGGCACAGGCTGCCCAGGGAAGGTGTGGAGTCTCTTTCCTTGGAGGTCTTCAAGACCTGCTTGGACACATGAAGTAGGTGGACTAGATGATCTCTAAAGGTTCCTTCCAATCCCTGCCGTTCTATGATTCTATGATGGAGTGGAGCATCTCCCTTATGATGAAAGGTTGAGGGAGCTGAGCCTCTTTAGTTTGGAGAAGAGAAGAAGGAGGGGTGACCTCATTTATGTTTACAAATATGTACAGGGCAAGTGTCAGGAGGATGGAGCCAGGCTGTTGTGGCGTCTCATTCTCTGGAGATGTTCAACATCCATTTAGATGAGTTCTTGCTTGACCTACTCTAGGGGGTCCTGCTCTGGCAGAGAGGTTGGACTAGATCATATTTCGACGTCCCTTCCAGCCCTTAAGATTCTGTGATTGCCTTAGTTGATCAGAAAATCACATGGACCAGAAAGAAAAGGTGGAGAAAGATGTTGAGGAGAAGTGAAAGAAGAGAATCTTCCAAATGACTAAGTCACCAGGGAGTAAGACTTGGTGTTTCAGTTACATCAATGCATTTAACAGGTAAGTTTTAAGTCATAAACCATGGTAGCAAACCTCTGGTATCAATGAGTTCCCTGGCATAACCTTGATGCCATCATGTATCATAAAATATGGAGAACAATTCCAAGAAGAGATAGTAAGTGAAGGCCGACTAACCAATAGTAGAAACAAGGCCACTGTGACTCATTCAGTAAATTGCTGGTAAATTTGATGGCATTCTTAAACATCTGATAAATCCACTACACTTCCCACACTTTTTCTGAGGTGACACCTAGGTTCTCAAATCAATAACCTTTATCTGCAGTTAAGTGTAAATTTTAAAGCATCCTTTCCATATAAGGTTTCTACAACTCAACCTCTTCTATTTATATAGCTAGCTGACAGTCCTCAGAAGACTGCTGTTTTCCATGTAGAGAGGTAGACCTTCATGAAACTCATGAAGTTTAACGAGGCCAAGGGTAAGGTTCTGCACATGAGCCAGAGCAATCCCAAGCACAAATAAGGGCTGGGCAATGAGTAGATTGAAAGCAGCCCTGCGGACATGGACTTGGGGGTGCTGGTGGATGAAAACCTGAGTACAAGCCAGCAGTGTCCACTCCCAGCCCAGAAAGCCAACTGTATTCTGGGCTGCATCAAAAGCAGTGTGGCCAGCAGGTCAAGGGAGGGGATTCTGCTCCTCTACTTCATTCTCATGAGATCTTACCTGCAGTGCTGTGTCCAACTCTAGGGCCTCCGACATAAGAAAGACATGGACCTGTTGGAGAGAGTCCAGAGGAGGCCACAAAGATGATCAGAAGGCTGAAGCACCTCTCATATGACGACAGACTGAGAGAGTTGAGGTTGTTCAGCCTGCAGAAGAGAAGTCTCTGGGGAGACCTTATAGCACCTTCCTGTACCTAAAGGGGGCCTACAACAAAGCCATAGAGGGAATTTTACAAGAATGTGCAGTGATAGGAAAAGGTGTAACATCTTTAAACCATATTTAGATTAGATCTAGGTAGTGGAATTCCTTACTATAAGGGTAGTGAGGCAGTGGTAGAGGTTGCCCAGAGAACATGTGGATTCGCCCACCCTAGAAGTGTTCAAGGCCAGATTGGATGGTGCTTTGAGCAGCTTGGTCTTGTGAAAGGAGTGTCTGTCCATGGCAGGTGAGTTAGAACTAGATGACATTTAAGGTCATTTCTGACCCAAACCATTCTGATACTATGTTTTATGTCAGACACTGAGAAATTCTCTTCTTCAGGCTTCACCAGCTTGACCTGTTCATATCTATCCAGTATACTATTGACAGAATTTTGACTTTGTCTTTTCCGTTTTGACTGGTTATCTTCCTTTGTGTACCACACCACTGACTACCTTTCTTTCTATACCACACCACTGACTTATCTTCTTTGTGATATCAAATATCTTTTCTTTCAAGGCCTTTCACGGACTAACTCAAGCACACACAACCTTGCTGACCCTTAAACCAAGGGGCTAGGAACCATAAAACACTCACCATATCCCTTAGAGAGCTGAGTGGAGAAAGAATATAGTTTAACAAAGATGACACTGGCTCTCCAGGAGACCCACAATTCTGTCTGTGGTTTGGGGTTAAGCTGGTCCTAGCATTATCCCTCAGTGATAAGAGTTTCTTCAGAAACCCTTGCAGGATTGCTTTCTCCCACAGAAAGGAGCTAAGAATACTCATCAATCTGTTCCAAACCAATCCTGGTGATGTTATATAAACCTAGAACGGAACCCACACTTGAATGGCTTGAGAAATACAGGTAGTATGTTTACTGCCCCAGAATACTTCCCCATTCAGTATCTAAGGTTGATGAAATTTCACCCTAACAGAACACTATTAGTATGAATCTAATCTAGCTTCTTCCTTAGTGTCATAATGGGACAAGTAAATTATGCTGCAGCAAGTTACAAATATGATCTGTGAATTCTAACAAGAGCTGTGTGCTGTGATTCTTGAGATTTGTGCAGAATTACCCTGTGAAATAATTTTATTTTTCACTCAGTGTAGAGCCTGACATCAGAGAGCTAAAGCCAATGTCTTTGCACACAAAGGAGTAGGTCTTATCACACTGAGATGCTTGAAGCTGTTCTCTGCTATAGAAACAGACTGTATTGAAGGTCTTAAATCTATCATATACAGGTTTCCATGGCCTCAGCTTCTCTCTGTTGCCTCCAGATTTTGTGCTTACTCTGTGTCTCAGAGCAGACAGGAAATATTTTACTGTAGGCACTCAACACTTGGCCTGGTGTTTACAGAGCATTGGTAACTTCTGCAAGCCATTTTAAGAGTTGAGATCCACCAAAAAAATTTAAATAATTGAAAGAAGGAAATGGATTTTTCCTACTATCCATTAGTGCCTGGATGCTAATAGCTTTATCCTGCCAGTGGCTGTGAATCTCCTGGAAGGAAGTGAGTTCCTTCATTATTTTAATGTAATTTTAGTGCACTCAATGCCTTGCAAAGGCATTTGACACCTCAGAGGAGCAGATGCTAAATGCTCAGTACATTAACCATCTGACTGTTACCCTCAACCTTTTTGATAATTAGGGTTATTTAAAATGCCGTATACTGCTGCTCAAATATTGATAACTCCTCTCCTGACCTCTTCTAAAGAATATAAATAACTCATTAATCATCACTTAGTTATCTTCCGCAAATAACAATACATGAGACGGACACTTATCTTCAGCTTTTTATGTAAACAATATTCTGAGAAACTAGCAGTCTGTTACAATCTAATTTGGCAACAAAAGACTATTCTACTTAACTCTTACTAAGTAGTCTCATGAAACTTTTTAGGTAGTTATTGAGTTTTTCCAAGCCAGATAGATAACAATTTTTTTTCATTACCAGACTCAACTTTCTTTTTTATGGTAATGGAAGAAGTATTAAGGCCCCACTAATAATGTATTTTCATATTTTTTTTTCCTTTACTGTGGAGGAAATAGCTGACATTGGGGATTTCTTTTATGTTTGGTAAGTATTTGAAGACAGTGGTTTATTGGTATACAAAACATCTATAAACAAACCCCTGTGGTATTCAAGAGGGCAGTAAGAATGAAATAAACTCTAATTTTCCCAAATTAGAAGCAGCTAGACTCTGTTTACCCTCAGTTACCCTTCGGCTTGGAAGGTAAGGTACAAAAAGTGAGGAAAGTATTCTTGTTTGTCCAGAAAGTATCTTGGAAGGTTTTCTATGTGGACTTTTGCTTGGATGGATATGAAAAATCATGAATCAGAAAAGGCTCAAAAAGCAATGAGGTTGTCCCACATTAACCAATGCATCAATGTGCAAACAAACACGAGGCTGTGGAAACTTACAGGAATTTTAAGTCCTCAAAACGTCTGAAACACTTTAATGCATAAACCTCCTGCGCCACCTGGAGGGCATTTTCCTCCGGGATCTATTATCACGGACTAGTTTTATCAACCAAGAAACACATTTAAATATTGTGTAAACACAGAAATACTTCCCATACACTGTAGTATGTAGGCGATATTTTTCTTTATAGGTAAAGTGGAAAAACTGCATCGGTAGAAAAAGATCTGCAAGACATTTTACATAAAGGAGCAGAGAAAAAAAATCATTGGTGATTTGAGTGCAAGGTAACAGATACAAGTCCAATTTTGTGTGTGGCTAAGGCCCACTGCAAACACACCCTACAGCAGCAGAAAAGCCACTGTCTGGTAGCACTTATTTTTCTCAGGGAAGTAGTGTGGACTGTGCAGACAAAAGGACTTTTCTTCAGTACAAGCTGTTTCACTAGCAGTGGCTTGCTGATATATTGCTAGGGCTGGGAACAGGTGGTATAGGAATGCCCGTACTTGTGAGTCAGTACTTGTGAATATGCTCATGAATAGCTCCAATGATGTATTTCTTGGGCTATTCCTTCTACAGTATGCCTCCTCCCTAGTTAACAGTCCTTAACTGGCACTAGCAGCTACAAGGATCCCAACTTCTGGCACTCCATGCAGTGTCTAATTGCTTGGTGCTTTGACTACTTCAGCATGTGCTTCTAATGGCACCTCTTCTGCAAGACAGACTTCCTCAGCCTTGCTTAGATGCACTGTTCAACGCAACACTGGCTTTGCTACAGAGATTCTGTTATTAAGTATGGCACAAGGCAAACACTGCACCAAATGTCAGACATCAAACCATTGAGCCTAACCCTCCATAGTATCCAAGCTGCAATTTTCTTTAAATAATATAACCAACCATACATTACATCATATATTCACATTATATCATCTTCTATTGTGAATTTATTATTATTTTCTAATTGATTGATCACCTTATTAACTAAATACACATTCAATTTTCAAGCAAAGTATGTGACACTAATGCATCTAAATTTTCAAGACCTTCTGCACTCCAATTTGTTCTTTCTTTAAATCTCATGACTCCTAAGCCAGACACTAAATTTTGGGGGAAGAGGAAAGACATAATTCATTAGCTCTCAGTGGTGGCAGTTTGGATTTCTACTTCTGGTACATCTACAAAACACCCAGCATTTTTCATTTTTTTTTCTGTGAAATGCATTAAGTGTGTCATTCAGGATGTTTCAACACCTGGTAAAGAAAGGACTTGATTGCTGCTGAGGTATTTGGAGTTATACAGCATCTGAGAAAGCCTACCTTCTCTTCTAGAGCTTGGCAGAGAAGCAGGCCTGTACTCCATGATGTCCTGTCAGTGGCTTGTTGTGTTCCAGAACTCAGGTATAGCCTTAGGGTAGTCCCGTGCCATCAAAGGGACTTTCAGGTGCTACCTGCAACTGTAATGCTGGACTTGGCATCTGAAAGCATTATTGTTCATACAATGGTATATCCCCAGAGTTCATCCTTATATCATTGATTTTTGCTCTGCAAATGCTGCGCAAAAAGTGATTTCATCGTACTCCGTCACTGCCTCCTTCCCCCATTGCCTTGCCTGCTTTTCCTCTTGATACCCCAGTTTCATCTGGTTGAACAGTAACTGGTATCAAACTCAAGCAACTTTACCGTTACTGGCCTCAATAACAAATACCTATGATTTCTACATCAGATACAAGGCAGGAATTTTCACACCTCTTCTTATATCATAATGAAGGTTCATAGCACAGCAAGAATCCACAAGGTGCATTCTTCTCCTTTTGAACATGCCCAGTTCCATTATACAATCACTTAACAAGGGCTGTTGCACCGGGATGTGAGAGATAGTGCTGTGTATATATGACTGTATATATGACTAACGTAAACACGAAGGTCGTCAAGTAGCTCTATTATCACTATAATTTTCTGATCATACAGGCAGAAATCCTGGTCCCATTTTTCATCCTAGCAAACTTTCTCACACATTAAAAAAAAAAAAAGAAAAAAAAAAGAAAAAAGCGCATATCCAATTTCAGCACAAAATCTCTGTGCTGTTTGCTTTTCTATTCTGAACTGTTCCATCACACTTTCGATTATTTTATTAGTCCACTGCTTCATATATGGAACAAATTTTAACCCGTGACGCCCATGAGGTAGTTTGCTCTTGATATCTCCTCCTCTAGTTTACCGCAAGATGGTAGCAGAGAGTTTATCCTAAGAAAAACTAATCTTACCATCAATGTCCCAAATTTGAGACTCTGAGAGTGGACTTTTTTGAGCTTAAGCTCTTTGATATGAGTCAGTAAACCACACGGTAACCTAAAGAGGCTCTTAAGGAGAAGCCTAAAATATCAACTATCTGAAAGTCTGGATACAATTGGTTTATCTTCATCCAAATTCCTGAGTGCCTAGCTTTCATGTGCACAGAATTGTTTCAGCATGAGGAGTGTACAGCTGGCACAAATACTTCTGACGTCAGAAACTACGTGGGCGAATTCCCAGGAAGTTTATTTCTCAGGGTATGACTATTGCAAATTGCACATATTTGTACCTCACAGGAAGATGTTGAGGACATCCTCTTCTAAAATGTGAAAGCACATATTTCTTTTATAACAGCCAACTGACCAGAGTGCTCAACCTGATAGAGAAGGATTCTATACTCTCTTCATAGTTCAAAGTTCAAATATGTACTGGGAACAACCCGAAAGGATGACTAAAGGCACAGATTTAAGGATAGTGTAACTGCAGACAGCTATTGCCCTCCAGTTAAGGCTATGTCATTGCTCAGAAAGACACAGGACCTCATAGGAGTTGGAGAGACAGCCTACTCGTGCCTCCTGCAATCTGATGGGAAAGAACAGTTCTAGGACATAAGCAGGTCAGAATTTAACTACTCAGAGGAGAAAGTGGAACTTTTAAAGGTATTTGGAAGATGCTAGTTTCTAGATTCAAACAAATTCTGAGGTAATAAGTGCTTAAATGATGTAATTAGTCAGTGATGAATTCATTACTGTGCTTGGCTGAAACCAATTGCACTTTTAATACCACTAGAAAACTTTGGTAGCTTTAGCTTCTTTAGTTTCCAAGTAAGTTACATGGGGAAAAGATGGGAGATTGTTATTTGACTAAATTGATGTACATAAATTTGGATTATATGACATAATAAATAGCAACCATAAACAAAAATACTATCAGGTTTGAATACTTCAGAAGCACTAAGCTGCAACTCTTCCATGTGACAATTAGGAGAAAATAAAATATGGAAGATCTACAGAATAAGTGAACTTCATGTATATCAGTGTTCACTGAGGAAATGGATCTTGTGAATAACACAAAAACTGAAACAATTAAGTACAATATATCCATACATATACATAAATAACATGAAGTTTCATATTAACTCTAATGTTGTTAATTCATTACATTTCCCTGCTTTTTCATCTTAATAACAATTGTTTAATATAGGGATTTTTTTAATGCAGTCATTAGTTAATGGCAAATAATCCTTTTTTTTTTTTTCAGTAATCCAATAAGGTATTTATGCTACTGTGCTTTTCATTTTTGAGAACAAACCTACATTTGTTACATAGTAACTGAGATTGTATCAGATTACACATATATAATACCTGCACCACCTCTTGGTAGGACCTACAATCATTACTTCATCAAAGAGATATGCCTGGAGCAGAGTCTCTTGCTAGAACCATACAAGTTTGTGTACAATTCACTGCCATTCAATACAATGGCCTGTACAGTACAGTGTAAATGTCTACAGAAAACTCAAAGCTCATTTATGTAGGACACTCAAGTTGCACCTACAAAACAAGTGCAGACAATTTATGCCACTTCTTCCTACATTTCATGAGACAGTTCAGCTTGGCAGAGAGGAGTCCTAGCTTGACACCAAGCTGAGAAGCCTATTGATAAGAAAAGAATATTAGCTCAGTCCAGCATTAATATGGCTAGAGAGCTTCACTGACTTTCTTTTGCAGCTGTGAGATGACCAAAACTACTCTTGGAGGAGCTCAGTGAGCATTGCTGAAAAATTCCTGTTGTCTTTCTAGCTGCACTAAAAAGTACACTTGCACACAAAAGTACACCTGAAATTATTCCGTCCAGTGCAGTGCCTCTCAGCTGAAGGACGCTTCACTCAGTTCTTCTCTATGAAACAGTATTTCTGTATCTCTAAATAGAAATGGCTCCTGGCTAGGAATTAAATCTTGCATGAAGAACATTGTTTATAGAAAACAATGGTTTGCTTTTTTTTGGTTTTGGAAGTTGCCACTGTGCAGTCAGAAAGCAGTTAGCAGTGGCTCACTGTTAAGAAGCAATAATGTCTTGACTGGAGTTGGAAAGATCTCTCCTGGCTGTTAACCGTCAACACTCTGTCTGAGAAAACAGAAGATACCTAGGATTTCCAAGTGACATGAAGCTACAACAGTTTGTAAGCACATCAGAAAATGCGATGACTCAGAAAAAGGATTCAAATGCATCCTGACATACTAAAGAAATGGTGTCTCAGTAGGGAAAGTGCAAGGTTGTGTTCTTAAGGAAATATAACGGAACAAGCAGGAAAGAGAAGAGGTGGCACAATAAAATGATCTGTGGCTTACAGAATGTCTCAAGTGGATCTGAAATACAACCTTCTGCTTCTAAGGAAAGAGAGGATGCACAGACAGGTAGAAGTGGAAGTGTCACATGTAAGTAAACACAGTGCTGATAAGGCTCCTGTTGGCAGTGCTGTCCCCTCTGTTTCTTTTTTCAGAACTAGACGTCAAGAGAGAGGGTGAACAGTATGGTCATGATCAGCATTCTTTAGACCAGTGAAAGAATTGAGCATGTTTAGCCTAGAAAGGCCTAAGGGAATCCTAATAGTCACCTCCAATATTTCAAAGGCTGTTGGAAAATAGAAAGGAATAACTTGGTTTCTATTAGTTTGTAGGCAGACCAAGAACTAGTAAGTATTTTTTGTTTGCATATGAGAGAACTTTGTATCTATAAGTTTAGTTGGGCAGCAGAAATTTTTAAGAAAAGGTTCTGAGAATCAGGATGTGTGTGTGATTCATTATGTTCTGGGGCTAAAGATGGTCTCTTTCACATTATGTTAAATGTAAATTTACAACTGAAAGGACTTGAGGCTTTTTTCATACAAATTACTAGTTTGTAATAACAGGGTCAACAGCCCTAGTAAACTGTCCAGAAACTCATGCGTAATACCATTAACTAACTGGAATCAGAAACTCTTGAAATATGGTCTAATAGTTCTGCTTCTTCTTTAAATAGCATAGTAAAGGAAAATTTTTCATGGTGTTGGCTAATGAAGAACTTTTAACTACCCCATTTATTTTGTTTCAAGTCTTTGATTCAGCAGCTGACAAAGAGAATTCTCTTTTGTGTACTCTGTTTAAAGATTTTTTCATCCTATGAAATGCTCTGGTAAATGTAGCCATTGGTCCAAAGGCTTACTTCCTTCCCAAAGGACACAGAAATCAGAAACTTACACAGAAGTCAGAAACGTGTCCTTTTGTCACTCATAAGGGGCACGTTTATTGTACCATATAAGTCAGTATGGGTATTATTAGCATACCAAGTAGATCACATAATATCACACACATATTGTTGAACACAGATCTCCCAGAATCACAGAATCTTAAAGGGCTGAAAGGGACCTTGAAAGATCATCTAGTCCAATCCTCCTACCAGAGCAAGCCACCTAGAGTAGGTCACACAGGAACTTGTCCAGGTAAGCCCTGAATGACCCCAGAGAAGGAGACTCCACAACCCATCTGGGCAGCCTGTTCCAGTGCTCCATCACCCTCACAGTGAAGAAGTTTTTCCCTATGTTTCTTATGTGCCAGCTTGCACCCATTGCCCCTTGTCTTATCATTAGACATCACTGAGAATAGCCTGGCCTGGCTCCATCCTCCTGATGCCCACTCTATATATATTTACAAACATTAATGAGATCACCCCTCAGACTTCTCCAAGCTGAACAGCCCCAGCTTCCTCAGCTTTTTATCATAAGGGAGATGCTTCAGACCCTTAATCATCTTGGTGGCCCTGTGCTGAACTCTCTCCAGACTGCATATCTGCAACTGCAGAACAGGCTCTGTGATCTGGAAGACGATCAGGGTCTGGGGAATGTTCAGCTAATCATCAAGAGTCAGCTGAGCCTACGTATGCACAGGGTGAGTCATAGTGAGAGGGTATCCTGCTATGGGGCATTGAGGTTCTTAGCTGTTGACCTAATCTACTACCTAAGGAGGTCTTCTGCTTGCTGAGGACTTGGATCTAGGATATTGCAGAGAGAAGGCCTAGGCTTGCCTGGTACTGAAAGTGGTATCCTGTTCTGATCTTCCATGGGGGCATCAACAATACTGTGAGGTAAGACCCTGAGTATAACAAGTGTGATGCTCTGGAGGTTAGACCCATGGGCAAGAGAGCTCAGGTGATATCTCCTCAGTCCTGCTAGGGAAGGGGAAAGGTGCTCTGTGAGTTGAATTATGTGGGCCAATATATGTTTACCCAGCCAGTACCCATAGTAAGGAATCAGCTTTTATGACCAAGAGACGTTTGCTGATCACTGAGGATTGCTATGAGGCAATGAGAGCAACCTAAGTGGGACAAAAAGAATCTTTGCCCAGAGGTTTGCCATCGTGACAAGAGCTTTAAGCTTAAGAATGATGAGGAGAGAGATGGTAATAATGAAGAGAGGAAAGGTGGACTTGGTTGGCAATCAAAGCCCACACCAAACTTATGTACACACAAAAGAAGGAAGCTGAAAGGACAGCATTATGGACTGAAGCTCTCATCCATTGGTGGCGAATTATCATACCTGGATGCCCACCCGATGTGATGCTACACTGATGAACAAGCAGGAGGCATTAGAGAGCTCTGTCTGCTGAAGCAGGACTATGACACTACCTTTAATTAATTAGCAGCAATGAGACTGTAATACTCTGGCCAGTTTTGGGCACCCCAGCTGAAGAGAGATATTGAGAAACAGAAGATACAGCAGAGGGGTATCAAGATTGTCAGTGGCCTAGAGAACATGAGCTAGAGGCCTGGTTACTTTTCCAAAGAGAAGGCTAAAGGACCACCTAAAGGCAACCTACAACTACCTGAAAGACAGACAGCAGACAAGCAACTCTTCCTGGAGGTGGCAGATGGCACAATATAACAACTACAAATTCTTGGCTGGGTATTAGGAAAACTTTGCCCCTAAGAATGAAGCGCAGCACTACAATAGGTCACCGAGAGGTTCTGAAGTTGCCTTTCTTGAAGGCTTTCAAGACTTACCAACAAATGAAGTCCTCTTTTGAATGGGAGGTCTGTTATGGCATTCACTTGGTACTATGGACAGGTGATTAAGACCACGTAAAGAGTTACCATCAGAAGTATCAGCAAAAGGGCCTTTATTGAACTACAGTGTCATAAAAGTGCAACTGACATGGGTCACTGTATTACTTACTACACAAATAATATAACAATGACTCAAAGTTACCAGTGCAGAATCAAAGTTGCCAACACAAAAATCTTAGTGCATTATAATACCAGGTCACTTGTGTTATTGGTCACTTACCAAAGACCTGCAGCTGCTGGGAGGTCTGTCTGCCTCAAGAGGCAACCTTGAGAGGTGTCGCAGCTAAACAGGAGACTGTCATGCCACCAGCTGCTTAGTAGGGAGACCTCAAAGAAGGCTCACATAGGCTGTCATATTTATTGAATAAAGTGGTTGGCTCGTAGAGGTATGCATGAGACTCCTTATACCCACCCACTTTGCTCATGATAAACAAGTCTTGGAAAAGCCACCTGCTATTCACTAGTTCATCACATGATCAGTGTTCCAGGCTCATATGCATCAATACTCATTTTGTCAATCTGTCTGTACCTGGCTAGAAGTACCTGAAGACAGTGACCAAGTTTGATGGATGCACTCAACTCCTTGACCAGACTAGTAGTAGTTGTGTACAGGCTCCAAAGGAGGTAAAGCTGCAATGAGGTCAAGACCTTCTCTAGTTCCAACCTGTTCTCTCAAAAACCCACAAAGGACCAATCTTCAAGAAGAATATACACAATTCAAAGTAAAGCGGTTAGTTATCGGCTGGCACACAGAAGAACTAGTTAAGGTTTAATGAACTATTACACTAAGGAATAGTATACATGCTACTCATGTTAAGATACCCAAAAAATGTTTGCTGAGCAAGCAGGCGTAAGTCAGAAAGGGACAGGTTGCTTCCATGGCTCCCTGGAAAGGATTTCCAGAATTGCCAAGTTGCCATCCTCTACCAGCTCCATCAAAACCGGTAACAAGGCACAATGATGCACAGCTAGTCCCCAGCTAGAGTGGTTAGCTTGACCAGGCTTTCCCAGGTGAATTTGCCTTTTAGTATTTTATATCTTTTCATGCTGGCACATTCCCTCTGAAATCCTTGAACTACTATCAATCTCTCGTCAATGGCTCTGCTTCTTAAAACTTTCTTAGCTCTTTACAGATGTTCTCACAGCTCCCTCATAGCAGGGCAAGTAAGCACTTAGGAGAGGTGGAGCAAAATTCGAGCTATGGTTACAGAGAAACAGGGTGTTGTGGATGCCTTTTTCTAGGCCTTTCCAAACTATATTTCTATGATTTAGTATATAGAAAACTTTGGCACCTAACTTGGGACTTTCAGTTCCGTAGACACTGTCTCATTCAATACACTGCTGTGCCAAATTCTTTCATGGAGTTACTTTTGTTCTTTTATATTTCAGCTTTTGTACTTCAAATATAAGAAATGCGATAATTTGCTTTTGCAAAAACCTTCTGATCAGGCATGAACATTCCTTATAGACATTATTCAATAATTATGTTGGTTTTTTTGGATACAAATTAGAGCCTTGTACAGTATTTCTCGATAGCAGTGAGTTCGTATATTCACAAGTCTGGAGCATCCAAAAGATAAGCTATCACATTGTTTGCTCTGGAATTTCCAGATTACATGGATCAGTGTGCAAAAGCAGCATCTGAGATGACTGCTGCTACTGCTAATGGAGCAGTAAGAAAGTGCTGAATATGTATAATCCATAGCCAAGTTGAAATGATTAAAAAATGTAAAATATGTAAATAGATTTTAACAAGTACCTCCATTAGAGGCCTAAAAAGAAACATTTTCAAGCACAGATGAGGGAGCTTAAAACGGAAAAGTGTCATATTATCTTTAAAACAGTACGTACAAAAATTTTCCACTCTATCTTAAGATAAAAAGGAGTGCAATGGCATCAGTTCAAAACTTCAAAAGTGTTAGAACTAAGCTTTATTCCCTTTAGTTTTCATTATGTGACAATAGGCGATTTTTCCCATCAGATCCCTTAATGTACAACATGTTTGCACGTTGCCTGTTATTCTAGGCCTACTTTCAAATGCAGAATTGATAAATCTCCAGTAAGTTTTTCTAATTACAGTTCTTAAAACATTAGAGGAAAATATGTACTGGCATATTACAGAAAGCTGTTAATAAGCATAAGGGAAAAAAAAAGAAAAAAAAAGCACAGATTTTGGCATCCAGTTGTAAATGTCTGTGATTTGTATCTTCAGTAAAACTAAGAAGTTACATGACCTTTCATGTACATACTCCTCTCAGTTCTGGCACAACAGTAAACCTCTGGTTGTAGCAAGAGGCAGCAAGCAGGCAGCGACAAACAAGTACTTAGTGACCCTTTGTGAAAAATTCAATTCATATGACTCACACAACATGGACAGAAACACTATGGAAGAAACAGATGTAATCATCCAGAACAGGATTCTGAAAAATAAAGCTATCCTTTGACCGGAAATCGTTCGCTTGGCTAGAATGCAGAAGCATCATGAGAAAATTAAAAATCTGACTAAAGAAGCAGGGTGTTAACAGAGGAAAGCATGAGATTTCACTGCGATACAAACAGACAAAGAGACAGCAGTTCAGAGGAAAAGGAAAAAAGGTGTAAGAAGTAATGTAGCCTGTGAGGCAAAACACTTCCCAGTCCATATCCTTCCAAGGAAAAGGCATGCCCAAATAGAGCAAGGAAAACAATGTCCTAGTAAGGATGTTAAATTTAACCTACAAACGTCACTTAAGAAATAAGAGTCAGACCTCTTTTGTGTAAAAGTGCTGCAGACTGGAGAAAACTTCACCACAGAGGGTAAGTAACAGACCCAGAGCGCTTGCAGCACACTGTACCTCTCAAGGCCTGCCCAACGGGGACTCAAGGCTGAAGAGCAGAGCTGCCTGTTCTGTGGCGAACATCTGATCTCCTTTCATGCCTTATTGGCCCTGCAGTTCTGGGAGCTGACAGTTTGACTTCGTGAGCCCCGTCCTCGCCCGACCTGGCCTCGGCAGCCCCTGTGCCCTGTGCCCTGCAGCCCAAGGAGGCACCCGAACCCTGGGGCAGACGCCTTCTGGAGATGTCGCTCCAACAGATGGTTTCTGACCACCCTGGGACTGGGAGCACAGGGAGAACGACGCTGTTTGGCCAGGTGCCGTTCTCTGCTCCTCACGCTCTTCTCGGGCTCACCTTGCCCGTCCCCTCCCCTGCCCTGCCGGGCTATGGCAGGGACAACGTCTGTTGCCCGCTGACCCGGACCCTGTCAGTCTCCGCTCACGCTGCGGTCGGTCACTGGCCCGACCCAGCCTCTGCCGCCTGACCCCTTCCCCAGCGAGCTTCGAGGAGCCACGGAAGGAGGGGCGGAGGGTAGGCGGTGGGTCCTGGAGCCAAGGGAACCGGCTGAGCTGGCGGGGAACTCCCGCTCACTCGCCCTCCGTGACGGGGAGGCGGCGCCGCCGCCCTGCGCTCAAGGGCCGGGGCGCAGCCAGCGCCGAGCGCGGCTCTTCCCGGCGCGGACCCGGCAGCGGCAGCGGGGAACGGCAGCGGCAGCGGGAGGCGGCCGCACGGCGCGGGCTTGTCTCCCTTCCACGCCCGAGGTGACTCTGCGGTGGCTGCAGGTGGGTCGTGCCGGGTCTCTCCCTCGTTTCCCGCAGGGTCCCCTCTCGTCCCGCGGCGGCACCGCAGCCGCACTCGCCGGGGAGCCCAGCCTGCTCCGCGGAGGAAAAGGCGCCTTCTCCAGCCCGGCACCTTCTTTTGAAAACACTCTCTGGGAGGGTTACTCCGACGTTTAGCCCTTTTGGTTCTCATGAAGCCCCCTTGACCCCCTTGCTCGCCCTTTAACTCCCGTTTTTCAGGACGTGGCTCGGCTCGGCGGGTGCGGGGAGGGGGGGGACGCACGGACTCGGCTCCGCCGCCTTCGCACAGTTCCTTCGACTCCCAGAAACAGATCGTCCCGACACCGCCGTCGCTTACTGTTGAGTTTAACACTTTTTTTTTTTTTTATGACCCGCCAGCTTTCTCAGCTTTCAAGATGTCTCTGCTTAACGACAGCATAAAAGCTGCTGTTTTGACCTGAGCAAAAATTACTGAGGTACTTCGCAGGACGAAGATGCTGCGCCTAACGAGGTTGGTTAGGTTTTGGTGTTCGTGTGGCTTCAGGAAGGTGTTGGCTTGCCCAGAAATGCAAACACAGACCTTTGAATCCGGCATCACACAGTGAAAAAGTGTTGCTGCTGCTCTCTTTTAAGCAGCTGAAATCTGATTTTTAACCTCAAAAAGCCTTCAAAGTGAATAAAGAGACACAATAAATTCCTGTGTGGTTTCTGCATTGTCTGGAGGTTGACAATGTTTTTGGCATAACCTTTTAGTCTCTCTTTTTATCTAGGCTTTGCATGGCTGGACCAGTCACTGCTCCAGCAAAGTAAACCGGATTATAAAAGTATTACAAGTAGTTCATGCCTGCAAACCGTGGTAAAATTATTCTTCCTGTTGGTTTGAGTCCTGTCACCATATTATGTGATTTCTTCCTTAAAATTGCTACCATTTGCTTTCTGATGAGGCAGGAGCAGCCTTCCAGAGTTTGTTGAGTGCTTTATGTTTTAAAACCCAATTTTTGCACTGTTTAATTGCTTTTATATTTGGATTCCGACCTTCATGTTTTCCTGTTTTGAAAAGCTCTTTAGAAAATTAACAGCATGAATCAAAGAGAAACAAGAAAACATCAAGAAAACAGAGATAATGCTATCCCTAAGTGATCAAATGATTACATGCCTATCAGACCTTAATAATAACAAAGCCTTCCTTCCATGTGCAGCTTTTAAACTTGCTGTGCATCCATTAGATCACAAAGGCTTATTAGGACCTTTCAGTGTTTTAAGAAGATGTATTTTGTGTCCTAAGTGTAATTGAAATAGTCTTCAAAATTGCTTAGGAGAAGAAAGCCTGAGTACAAGAACTAAAGGAAGGGTTCATCCACTTCAGAATTTGGTGTCTCAGCTATTTGTATTTTTCAGAATCCATAACATTGCAAAATACTTTTTCTATAAACAGTATGATGCATCTCTTTAGTTGTATGAGGCTTTGTCAGGTGCTAATTTACAAACAATAGATTTCTAGTGGCATGACACTGCTCCCTGTCCCAAGTAAAGCTACCTAAATTGGTTATCTTCTCTGCATTGTTGATTTTGCAGGGCATATAATACTGGAAATTGCAGGAATTGGGAGAGCGGAGACACACTTCAGTGAAGAATCTTTGTGTAAATCATTCACTTAGGGCATTCTAGACATTTTGGCACTTATCTAGTTACCTGTTGGTTTAAGAGAAGAGAAATACCTTCAGAGGATGAGTTAGTCTACCTATGGTCTGGCTTACTTTCTAGACGTGTCTCTTTCTCTTTGGTGGCTATGGAACTTTATTAGATTTTGGCACTAAACACATCAGGTATGTTAGCGACTTTGTCCTGTGTGGCATGAACTTAAATTGTGATTCCTGCTCTCAGTCTGTCTGTCTGTGGAAGCAGAGGGAATGAAAACATAGGATGAAAAATGTATTTAAAAATATAAAATACAAAAATAGAAATCCAAAGTAGCATTATTTACTGCATTTGCCTCACTGACAGTCCTTTTCTGTGTTTAGTTTAGAAAAAGGTGTTTGAATTATAGCGTTTATGGTTTGGTGTCTCTTTGCAACAATTTCTGTTAAGTGGATAAAGTTTTCTGAATCCTAGCAGCTGAAAATGTTTATTTTCCCAACTTGTGTACAGACCCTGGTTCATTTGAGGATGTGGGTTGTGACTGGCAGCTATTTTAAGTAATGCAAAGCAAAGGCCACTGAGGAAGGAAGGTTATATGAAGCATTATTTGAAATATGTAGCTCTAGGAAGACAAAGCAGATTGACTCCGTAGTCAACTAATACTATATATTCATAGCAGGGGCTTCCTTATCTTACACACATAGGTGTTACAGGTGTACTGTATGTGCATCATACAGCTCCAGCTCCCAGCCCATGACTCCTGAGCACCATGAGCCTGATCTTACAAGAAATTTCAGCTGAATTTTGGTGCATTAATGTCTTCAAAAAGAGGTTTGATGAAACATTTATCTTAGATGTGTTTACCAGATGAGTAACGGGTATTTCTTTTTCTTCCCTGCTATGCAGTGATGAAAGCATTGGCCTTGATGAGACTTCTGAGATCATAGCCTTTTCCTCTGTGGGAGAAATAGTTTACCTGGAGATACTTATTTAGACTGTTTACCAACTACCTACTGAAGATTTTATGTCTTCCCAAGGTAATTCCCTTCTTTGCTGTTTCCACTTTTTGAATGATCGTACTTTGATTGTCAGGTCTCTGAACAATTCCTTTTGCTGCTGAATATTATTTCAATTGCTGCCAAGTAATCCAAAATGATTCTGTTCTTTTGATGTGTCTATTGCTACTGGCTATTTTAAAGTTAGGCTGAGGAAACCCTGAATCAGTTTGTGTCCATCTTGCCACACCCCAGGTAACCTTTTCTGAGAAGAATTACTAGTACACCATGAAGCCATGAGTTTAAAAAAACTGACAAGACTAAGCAAGTCTGCCTTATTTTTCCCACACATGCTGAATTTTTAAGAGGGGTAAGAATACAGGGTAAAATGAAAAAAATTATTGCTTAGCTAACTTCTGTAGCTCTCACAGATCATTTTATGTCCAATCATCTTCAACTTACAGTTTATTATTATCCCCCATTTTATAGGTCACTTCACAGTGTGTCCTATTAATCAGTTTCAGCCTAGAAATTAGAACTGTAACTACTGTTGTTAATGATGGTAAAGAATTATAGCTTATGGGAGTGATAATTTCCTTCTGTTTGTCACTTAGGAGGCCCAATCATAGAATCATAGAATGGTAGGAGTTGGAAGGGACCTTTAGAGATCATCTAGTCCAACCTCCCTGCAGAAGCAGGTTCACCTAGACCAGGTCACATAGGAACATGTCCAGGCAGGTCTTGAAGACTTGAAGACTGAGTCCAGCAGGGAAACATGAAGAGGCTTTGGAGTCTGGAGCACATGTAGGAGTCACTGAAAGGTCTGAGTTCGCTTAGCCTTGAAAATAGAAAGATAAAGGCAGCTCTAACTGCAGTCCTTGCCTGACTAACAGGAGCTCTAAGAAGACTGCTAAAATTTTGTAGAGGTATACAGTGGAAGGGCAAGAGGAAGTGAATACAAATTCTAGCAAGGAAGAGGCATGGAGATAAATGTAAACATAAGGAGAGTAAAAGAAGACAGTCTCCAGACGTAGACATAGACATAGACATAAACATATATGTGTATATACATATATATAAAAAAAAGGATATATGAATACAAGGAGAAAACTTTCACAGTGAGTGTAGTTAAAGAGTGGAAAAAATTGCTCAGAGAAGTTACGGAATCTCCATCCTTGGTGTTCTTGAACAAACTGCTCTACGATTCTGTGATAGAGAAAAGCTATTGCAAAATTAGCTAGGAAGGAAAGAGTATTCAAGTTAACATGTCTGCAGTCCATATTCAAAATCACTGGCATGAAATCTTCTTGTTCTTACCTGCAATTCATGGAAACAAACACACAGGCATTCCAGATTAGAGCATGGTGACAAAACATGGCTTCTCTTAGACTTAAAAAAAAAAGAAGTCAGCAGTGATTCATACTCAGATAAAGAATTGTGGCGTACTAGTGTGGTATTAATATCTTCTCAGATTATCAGATCTGAACAAAGCTATTCACCAGAACATTGGTTGTGCTTGTAATTTTTCTTGTAGCATTTGATAGTTGCTCACTAGTTCTCAGAGGCAGGGTTTTGCCTCTTTCAAGGTGAAGAATTATTTAGATACCGAAAAACCTTCCTTGGCTTCCTGTCTTCATTTCCTTTTGTTGTTCAATTATTTTCGCTTTTGGCAAGGATTTAGTTAATCTGTTATCATAATGTGTATGTGTTCTGGTTTTGTTTGTTTGGAGTTTTTTTAATGAAATTCATAATGTATTTTGTACAACTGTTTTGGTTCTGTTTTAATCTTGGTAACCATGATGCAGATTTTTAAATGACGATTTTATAAAAGTACTTAATTAGTGATAATATGGGATAAGTGCTTGACATTAGTTGGTAATAGTTACTCAATGTGATTAATTTGTTAGTCGTAGTCAGAAGTTTCTGAATAAAGATGATATAAATCCAAATATTACTTGTATATTCAGGACTATCTGTCCATTTTTTTTCCCTCAAATAGTGTTTCCTTTGTTTGAAATTACCTCAAATTCTTTTTTGTCTTAGAATTCCATTCTATGATTCTATGAATTCCAGAACCTTCCCCATGAAAACTGGTTTGATACAGTTGTAACACATATCATCACAGTTTAGTATGCAGCATTGAACTAGATTATTAACATTTGGAATACTGAAAGACATTGTGGCAGTCCAAAATGTGTTGATATTTGGATGGTCATTTATTATATGTTTTCAATGACACAGCCTACATCATGCATAGGGTGTTTGTACGATGCATCAATTAAAGTGATGTAGGCTATGTCATTAGTAAGCTGACAGTGTAAATACCTGGCAAGTGATAGTTATATTACATATTTCTTTCAATGCGATTGCATCTTAACAGCAGAAAAGAGTTTGGATTTCCAAACAGAATGTAATTTAAATAATTTGTCTAACATGTCCTGACTTCCACAATACTTTCTCACTGTATTTAATTTTTTATTTCAGAGAGAAACATATGAGAAAACATAGAATAATAGAATCGCAGAATGGTAGG
>WBNH01010119.1:0-15422 GCA_013401255.1 Urocolius indicus
ATGCCTACCACAGTAGTATGGAGTTCTCCTAGGTTCTCCAGCTCTCCAGAGAGGAGCTGAAGCCCTCAGTGAACCACAGGATGCTGCAGCTCTCCAAACTTGAGTGATTCAAGACAGCAAGTACCTTCCTGACCTGCAATGCAGATGCAGCAAGGGAATAGGTAAACGTTGCTGCAGTAACATCACTTTTTCTGATGAAGCATCTGGAGAACCTCCCTATCAGGTCTAGGATCCTAACTGAAGATGTTGGGCTTGCCAACTGCCAACTGCTATCAGAGCTTGATTATCAGCCTCTGAGGTTCAGTGGTGGCATTGCAAGTGGCTTTGTGAAAACCAATTCTGTATTGCAGGAATTTAATTGGCTGATTTTTAGTTTGGTTCCCATTTGTACCTTTGGAAAAAAACCCACTTCCTCAGCCCTTTCTCCATGGGTAGATGTTCTGCATCCAAGGGTGGTATGTCCCCATGTGCCTTTGTCTTGCCTTGAGTTCAGTCAATGGTAACTGTGCCCTGCCAACCTAGCAGAAGACAGGGCAACTTGCTAAATGTATTGACACCTCTTAGTGTGGATTTTCATAGAATCATAGAGTTGTGAGGGTTAGAAGGGCCCTCTAAAGCTCCTCCAGCCCAAGCCCCTGCTAAAGCAGGTTCCCCTGGCTCAGGGGGCACAGGAACGTGTCCAGGTATGTTTGGAAAGCTCCTAAGAAGGAGCCTCCACACCCTCCCTGGGCAGCCTGGGCCAGGACTCCCTCACCTCAGCACCAAAGGACTTTCTCATCATGGGCCAGGGGCACTCGCTGTGTTCCAGCCTCTGCCCCTCACCCCTGGGCCTGCCACTGGCCACCATGGAAAAAAAGTGTCATCCCATCCTCCTGACATCCACTCTTTAAGTGTTGATGAGGTCCCCCCTCAGCTTTCTCTTCTCCAGGCTGAACATCCCCAGGTCCTTTCCTCATCAGAGAGATGTTCCAGTCCTCTCATCATCTTAGTAGCCCTCCACTGGACTCTCTCTAAAAGTTCCCTGACTCTCTTGAGCTGAGGAGCCCACAACTGGACAAAAATACTGGACAAAAGGTTTGTCCTGGTTTCAGGCAGGGTTTGTGTCTTGATCCAATGGTTTTACTCCAGGACACATCTCTTAACACATCCAGGCAGCTTCAGGGCCATCAGTCTCCAAATGGAACTGATGCCAACTCAAGCCCAGCACAAGAAACAGAGACAATATCTGTGCCTGGCTTTGCCTGCCTCCAAATAAATGACATTACACACTCTTGCAGCCCTGGGATGCCAGGAAGAGACCGTGGCTTCAAGATGTGCCTTGGCTCTGCAGTTGTGCTCCTTCAGAGGACTGCTTCTCCTCCTTCTTCTTGGTACTGCTGTTTGCTTCCAGCCTTTGTGAAGCCCCACAGGGGCCTCGGGGAGGAGGAATTACCCCTGTGTTTGCACTGCTCTGCATCCCAGCCTCCCATCAGGAAGCTAGGCAAGGGGGGGGCTTTGCCATCAAGGCAGTCTCTTTCCCTGGCTCTGCCAAATTGCCCCAGGGTGCCTCATTAAGCCCACTTCTCCCTTCACTGCAATGTGGCTTGTTTCTTTTTTAATGCACGGGCTGACAGGCCTGGAAATATCAAACTTGGCAGCTCCGTGCCCTGCTCAGATCTGAAGCGCTGTGCTAATTAGCTGGATTTCGAATCAGAAGGGCAACTGACTGCCTTCTCTGACAGCCCTGTTTCATCAGGACCTCCCAGGAAGACTGTTTTAAAAGTTTTTCCCCTCCTCAGGCTTGAAATGAAGTCACAGGAAGCTTCTCTTTTTAAGAGGTCGGGGAGGGAGTGATCAAGCATTAAACTTGTTTTCTTCTTTGCCTTGTCCAATGCACTTCATATTCCCTTTGAGGCAAGTAAAGATCATTCCACACCCATCAACCACCTCTGTTTCGAGAGTACAGAGGAGAGATGTGTTTGCTCTCCTGAGAATCTCCCTACACCATCATCTTCTATAGCACAAAACTCACCATCAGCATCAGAGCTGTGTTGGAGGAAGGCTGTGATTTCTTTATTTGCATGTCATAGAATCACAGAATGGTGGGGGTTGGAAGGGACCTTTAGAGATCATCAAGTCCAACCCCTCTGCAGAAACAGGTCAACCTAGATCAGGTCACACAGGAGCAGACAGGCAGAGCCTGTGGTTCTGCCTCCTCTCGGTCACCTGCAGGTCTGCAGGCTTTAGGGCTGGAAGAGGGGATTCTGAGCATCCCACTGGATTTTCCAAGTTAGATCTGATGTCCTTCATCTTGAGCCTTAAACTTCCACTACAGACAAAGTCAAGAGATGAATTCACAGCTTTTGGCTTCTTATGTGTTGGCCAGCTCAAGATCAGTGATGATTTTTTGCTGCTCAGCTTTATACAGTTGGAAGAGACCTATGTTTTAGAGGCAGAGGTTTAATGCCTTTTGCACTCAGAGGATCAAAATCTCTACCGTTCCATAACTTCCTCTGATGTGCTGTGAAATTCAAACAGAAGCTTCTTGTGTGAATTTGAGCCCACCTGAGCTCTTCTTCCCACCCTGACCCTTTCAAACCACTCTTCTGCCTTCATCTCTGGGACCTTTAATCACCTCTGTGGTGGACGCTGGGTTCCTACAAGATACGTTGCTATGGGCAATTGGCAGTCTTGGGAGCTGCTACAATAAATTCCCACCTGAGTCCTCTGGCACTAGTTCAGCCAGGCACTTTCTTCTTTATTTTCTCCCTCCACACCTCCAATTAAAAGTAATATGTCATTAAACTGCCTTTCTGTTTGCGTTGGTGGGCATGTCAAATACTTTCACAGTACCAGCTCTTACAAAACCCGAGGCAGAGTCCCACACAAACTGGCTGCCCTCTGTCACTTCATTACAAAGTCCCACCATGTACCTCAGGCCTTAATAAAGGAAACCTAATGAGGCACTGGAGGGGCCTGCAGGAAAACAGGATCTGAGACCTGAGGAGAGGGAAGTGGCAGGGGGTGCTTTCAAACCTCTGCAGCATTAGGTAGCAGGAGTTCTTTAACTGAGTGGAGCTGGTAATCTGCTCCAGGAAAAGCCAGCTGAGCTAGCTCAGGAGAAGGATTTCCAATACAGCCTCACGCTGGGGTCCTGATGTCTCCATTGCTGCAGAGTGATGCATCTCTCCATTGTGTGTCTGCAGAACAGGGGATGCAGCTCTACAGGAGCTGTGGGAGAGGATTTTCAGCTGAAAGCTTTGACGTGTCCTACACACGCTGCCTTATTAATCTCTTGCAGTCTTCCTGTGGAAGAAGGATGGATGATTCATTCCCTGTTTAACAGAAAGGAAATCAGAGCATGAAGGGATGAAAGGATATGAGAAAGAAAACTTCTAAACTGTTCTCCTGAGTTAGACTCTTAATTAGGGACTCTGGGTGTATCTTTGTGGTGTGTGGAGACAGGGATGAAGTCACTCTGCTCATGCTGAGCTCTCTGGACACAAAAATGGACCAGATGAGAGGCAGGGCTGGGACTGAATCATTCCCCCTGATTGCATTGCTGGAGAGTGGCCAGAGAAGGGCACTGGAGTTGGGGAAGGGTCTAGAACACAAGTCTGATGAGAAGCTGCTGAGGGACCTGGGGCATTCAGCCTGAAGAAATGGAGGCTGAGGGGAGATACGATTAGTCTACAACTACCTGACAAGAGATCATAGTGAGGTGGGGATTGGTCTTTTCTCCCAAGTAACAGAACAAGAAGAAATGGCCTCAAGTTGCCCCAGGGGAGGTTGAGGTTGGAGCTGAGGAAGAACTGTTACCCTGAGAGGGGTGTCAGCCCCTGTGCCAGGCTGCCCAGGGAGCTGGGGGAGTCCCCATCCTTGGAGGGATCCCAAAGCCGTGGAGCTGAGGTGCTGAGGGCCAGGAGTTAGTGATGAACTTGGCAGGGTGAAGGGAGGGATTAGTTTTGATGAGCTTAAAGATCTTTACAACCAAAACAATCCTACTATTTTATGCCACCTGTGTTGTCCCTGAGTGTGTCACTCATTACAGGCTCTGGAGTATGCTACTTCACTGTAGTATAGCAGCAGGTCTGAGGTGGCAAAACCCTACTAGAGGGTTAATAACAGCAGTGCAATCTGCTTGGGCAGTGAGATGCAGTATGTTGCAATCATCATACGTGGTGAAACCTATGTTATGTAATGAAAACAATCCCTTTGTCTTGTATGTATGGAGCCAGAGGGGCTTATTTATACTGGCAAGGAAAGGATGGTCTTATATTGTGAGATGTGGTTGTTCATGGTCCTCATTTCCTCTCCAAGTTGAGCACAGGGCCATTTCCACCTTGGAAAGGAGCTTATGTGAATAGCTCCCCACATCTACTCATGTCAATGATTAAAACTAAGACATTCCCTTACCAGAAGTGAAGGAAACCTCTGGTCCCACCAAATGATGGATGTACGAGGAGCAGTGAAACGCTGGTGGGACTGACTGGACTTGCCTTCACCTGCTTGCCATTGCCAGCTGTTTGCACCCTCAGACATGTCTTTGCCCTTGTGTCTGGAGAACCAGGCTTCTGCCTGTGAAACAGAACTGATATGCAGCTGAACGGGCACGTATCTGCTCTCATGGATCTTATGCAGAAAAAAGATGCTCAAACCCAATGTCCTCCCCAGACTTCTAGCAGCCAGGAGTTTCCCATTCCATCCTTAAAAGCTATCCCCATAGGGAAGTTGGGCCAAGGTGTGGTTTGCCTTATAAAGTTACACAGCATGATGCTATCTAGTATCTCTGCCAGAAGGCAGGAATGTCAAGGCTTCTTGCACCATCCCTGCTTTATAAATTACCAGAGGACTGTGTTTGCTTAGCTATCATCTAAAAAATATGTGGTGTGGCCTCACCCTAGCAGGGAGACTTGCATTACTCCACTGGAAGGTGAGCTCTCAGCTCTATATCTGAGTTTGGAAGAAGCAGACTGTTGAATCAGCCCCGTGGGGATACAGCCAAACCTCATCAAGCAGCTAATCCCATGGAATGGATGGAAATTGTTTTAGTCCAAATCCTGCTTCCAGCAACAGCCAAGGCTGGTTGTATCAGAGGAAGGTGCGTCAGCCAGTGCTCAGTGCACTTGGTGCACGGGGAGTTGAACACATCATAGTGCTGAGCAGCACCGCACGTAACATTTGCTTTGGGACCAGTCAGCATCATACAGTGCCCAGAAAAATTGGATCCCCCTTCTTTCAGCATGCAGAACTGAAGATGTTTTTAACAGCTGTGGTGTTTTCCAGCTCTTAAAGCCAGCCATCCATCCTGTCTTTAAGCTTCTGTATTACTCAAGGACATGGCTACAGCAGCTAACACAGAGTTATCTTTTTGTTTCAAATGTATTTATTTAGTGGATGATCAACATGTTGGAAGATGCTCACAGAGGAAAATAGCCAGGTACTACAACTCAGAGTCTGTCAGAATAGTGTCTCTGCTTTTAAAGAACTCTTGGGTCTCTCTTGTCCTTGTTTTATAGCAGCAGAAGAAGCTTCTGGTCTGCTTAACCAACCCAGTTTTAATTCAAGAGTGCAAATGAGGTCAGATCTCTTGATTGGTTCTCACTGGCAGAGGAGGTTTCTTGAGAGGAAGTTTTGGTTAAACATAATCTGGCAGTTAAAACCATATGAAAGCTGCTGGAGGACTGCACATTCCTCATCCAAACAAGCATCATAATCCAGCATGTGTGTTTGAAACCATCAGGCAGGCTTTGCACTGCTTCAGACACTGTGCTGTCCAGAGTTCTGTGCCTGAGTCCTTTCCAGGTGCCCTGAAGAACAGGGATGTGCTTCACCCAAATGATCCTCATTGTCTGCCTAGACAAAAACTTGGATCAAGTTTGTAACCAGCCACTCTTAGCAAAACAAAGCCTGGAACCAAGTAATTCAGGTGCTGTATCCTGAGGCTCTTGGTTTTGATACAGTTGGATTCTAGGACCAAAGCTATGATGAGAGGCCAGTCCCAGCCTCAGGGCACTCAGTCACTGGCAGTCAGGGCTCAAAAGCCTGGAGACCACAGCCCATCACTTGGTCTAGTTCAGAAACTACTGTCTGAAGTCATGGCTATATAAAGATCATGTCTATTTAAAACACCACACACATGAAAGGGAGATGGAATAGCAGGGGCTGTGAGGCATAGGGGCTGAGCTCAAATTCTTCCTTGTCTCAATACATGGCAACTTGGAAGCTTTCCACAGACAGCTCACAGCTGCTGTTCCTGAGCTGTCAGTGACAGGGAAAGCAACATGTCCCACCCATGGTGACAGCCTCCCTGTCATTACAGCCCAGCCCTTCTGTTTATCTCCAGGCCTTTATTGTACTATTTATAGCTGGCACCTAATTCTAACCCTGCAGACCTCACACATGAGAGGCTTCACCACGTCCAGAGTCCCTGGTGAGCCAGGGCTGTTTGAAGTGGCACATCTGTGAGGACAACAGAAAGCCCAACACAAAGGAGAGATGGAGGGAGCAGGCAGGGAACAAGATAACTTAGGACCATCATTGACCTTCCTGAGAGTATCTCTACCTAAGTGATACCTATTATCATTCCTACCTCATGGGGTTTAAGATCTGATCATGGTAACAGGATAGGAACTGACCCTGGGATAACCCTCAAGTGTTTTTCTTTTTTGCAGTGTTCTTCTCTCTATCTCCTGGATTTTTCTTTCCAGGCTAAAGTTATTTTCTTTACAATCCTGCAGCTTCTGCAGACATTGGCTGTTGCAGCCCCACGGCACAGAATCATCGAATCGGTTTGGTTGGAAAAGATCTGTTAGATCATCAAGTCCAATGCCTCCCTTCACCCTGCCAAGCCCATCACTAACCCCTGGCCCTCAGCACCTCAGCTCCACGGCTTTGGGATCCCTCCAGGGCTGGGCACTGCCCCAGCTCCCTGGGCAGCCTGGCACAGGGGCTGACAACCCTCTCAGGGAAACAGTTCTGCCTCAGCTCCAATCTCAGTCTCCCCTGGGGAAACTTGAGCCTATTTCCTCTTGTTCTGTTACTTTGGAGCAGAGACTGACCCCCACCTCACCACAACCTCCTGTGAGGGAGTTGTCAGAGAGTGCTGCTGTGTCCCGTCAGGCTCCTCTTCTCCAGCCTCAACACCCCCATTCATTCCCTCAGCCCCTCCCCAGCACCCTTGTGCTCCATCCAGCCCCTTCCCCAGCTCTGTGCCCGGCTCTGGCCACGCTGCAGCCCCTCAGTGTCCCTGTGGCAGTGAGTGAGGGGCCCAGCACTGANCATTGCCCTGTGCCCATGGCTCCAGCCTGCCCAGGACCCTCTGCAGCCCCTTCCTGCCCTCAAGCACATCTACGCTCCCACCCAGCTCGGTGTCACCTGCAAACTGACTGAGGTGCCCTCCATCCCCTCACCCAGATCACTGATACAGACTGAGCCATGGGGAACACACTGATGACTGGCCCGCAACCTCTTTTGGCCACAGGTGTAGAAAACAGAGTAACTTTCTCATTCCAAGTACAGCTGGTCTTTCTACAAGCTCTGGGCATCCCTGTGGGACTTGCTGTCACAAGTGAGCTGCCTGCCCTGAGCAGCTGCAAGCCCTGGACTCTGCACCATGCCGAGACCTGGTGACTGGCATCCAACACTCCGTGGAAACACTGGCTGCTGGCCAAGCTTCTCCCTGCCCCTTATAGCACAGCAGCTGTGAAATGCATTACTCACAGATGTCTATAATTAGGGTCCAGCGCTGCCTTCTGATGGCATCTGAACCAAAGAGGCCAATGGAAATTGAACATGCTGGCTTGAGGCAGTAAATAAAAGCTTTACACTCTGCAAGACCTGTGCAATTCAGTTTGAGTGATTTAGCCTCATCCTAGTTGTGGGAACCAATAGAAGGAACCTTGAGCTATTGTTTCCAGCAAGACATTGCCATATGGCCAGGAGGCAAGATGTCCTGGAGTTGTATAGGATCCTAAATGACAGAAGTAGGTCTTTGTAACCAGCTTTTGGGATGATTATTTGTGCCTTCCTGCCTGCCATGGAAAACGAATTTGCATTTTGACTAACACCAGCTGTTTGCTACTGTTGATGAGCTACAGTCATCTGTAAGTTCTGTTGACAACATCACATTTTATATATTGCACATTTCCAGCATGAGCTGGCACCAAGAGCTTTTCCAGACACCACATGATCAGAAAATCTCCTATAGAAAGAGAAAACATCCCAACAAAAAAAGGACAATTCAGTTTCATAGAATCAAAGAATGGTGGGGGTTAGAAGGGACCTTTAGAGATCATCCAGTCCAATCCCCCTGCAGAAGCAGCTCCCACCTAGATCAGGTCACACAGGAACGTGTCCAGGGGGGTCTTGAAGAGCTCCAAGGAAGGAGCCTCTACACCCTCCCTGGGCAGTCTGGGCCAGGGCTCCCTCACTTCATTACTTCCCATCACCCCTTGTCCTGTTGCTGGATACCATAGAAAAAAAGTGCTGCCCCAACTTCCTGACACCCACCATTTACTTGTAAACATTAATGAGATCCTCCCTCAATCTCCTCCAGACTAAACAGCCCCAGGTCCTGCAGCCTTTCATCCCCTGATAATCTTGGTGGCCCTGCACTGGACTCTCACCAGCAGTTCTCTGTCCCTCTTGAGTTGAGGAGCCCAGAACTGGACACAGAACACCAGATGAGGCCTCACCAGGGCAGAATAGAGAGGGAGCAGAACCTTCCTGGCCCTGCTGCCCACACTCTTCTTGATGCATCCCAGGATGCCATTGGCTTCTTGCCCACGAGGGCACGTTGCTGGCTCATGTTCAGTTCATTATCAACCAGCACTCCCAGGTCTCTCTCTGCAGAGCTGCTCTCCAGCAGGTCACCCCCAGCCTGTCCTGGTGCATAGGGTTGTTCCTCCCCAGCTGCAGGACTCTGCCCTTGTCCTTGTGCAACCTCATGAGGTTCCTCTTTGCCCAACTCTCAAGCTGGTTGAGATCCTGCTGAATGGCAGCTCAGCCTCTGGTGAATCAGCCAGTTCTCCCAGTTTGGTGCCATCAGGGAACTTGCTGAGGATCACTCTGTGCCCTCATCCAAGTCATTGATTAAGATGTTGAACCAGACTGGCCCCAGAAATGATCCCTGAGGAACTCCACTGGCCACAGGCCTCCAACTCCATTTTGTGCCATTGATCCCCACCCTCTGGGCTCTGGCATTCAGCAGCTCTCCATCCACCTCACTGTCCACTTCTCACTTCCATCTGTTGAGGAAGAAGAGCTAGAAAAGTGACAACACAGCAAAAAAGATATTTAAGCTTTCACCAAGTTGAGAAAACAAGAACCAGCAGGAGTCAACCCAGAGATGTGATCTTTGTATTCCCAGCTCAGGTCATCTGTATGCTATTCTCTCCTTCTTTGCTGTCATTTTCTATTTATTGCTACAATTTTACAGGAGCAAAGTATAAAAGTGTGTTGTGGGGTACTGGGTTTTTTTTTCCCCAATTTTATTTTGCAAATGGGCTGTGTTAAATTCATACTTGAGATAGTTCCCATTTGTGGCTCTGCTATTTCCAGAAATTGGATATCCATCATTCCTGGAGAGATACATGCAAGCTGACATTTTTCTGTGAGACCAAAATCTAATGAGATTTGCACACACCCAGCGCAAGGTTATCGACCAACGAAAACAAAAAGACATCCCAGGAGCAGGGAAGAACATCTGGGAGACACACCAATCCATCTAGGGATCTATCTGGGACAAAACCTGAATAATAGATGGGTTATCATGATGCTATCAGGGTCAATGTCCTGTCTGATTAAATTGACTTCATCAAACATCAAGGACAAAACATCCCCTTTGCCCACAGCTGGATGTGGGATGAGTAGGGAAAGAACTATCCGACTTTTGACTGCTGAGTTTTGCAGTAAATGGTCAAAGAGCACACTGGGCATCCAGCTGACTTGGAAATACTCCAGTTTTTGTGATGTTTATTGGTTACATGTTGCCCCAAACTGGAAGGTTTGCAGGCAAGCTCTCCTTTCTAGTCATGCTCTGCTGCCTTGCCAGTTGACTGAGGACAGGACAAGTGGTGGGAGTGCTTAAGGCTCCCTTAAGCTGCTGCTGTTACGCAGTCTTGAAGCCATGTGCTCATGTTTAATGTTTTCACGGTTGGTGTTTGTACAGACACTAAATTCGGTCTCCTTGGAAGCCTCAGGCTGACTGCAATTCCAGCATGGATTCCCTTGGTGGGTCTGTGACCGTTGATATCACACCCACTGCATGGTCCCAGCCTCAACAGGGGCAGGCTTGATTTGAGGGAAAGAGCTCATGGACACACATGCTGTCAGTGCAAACCATGGGAGGAAAAACCAACATCCAACCAATTTAGAGTACAGGGAGATAAAGTGAGCCATGAAAAACCATCAGCAGCTGACTGAGGACTTTGCTAGCCCATTTTAACTTTCATGGAGAACCAAAGAGAGGAATCTGTCTCTCTCTCTGCCTGGGACCTGGTGACTGACAGAGACTACATCCATGTTCAGCACATCTTGGACAAGATAAAGTGTCAGGTAAATTGGAAGTATTGGGTGATCTAATCAGTTCAGTTAATGGCTTTTGTTTAAAGGGTTCATGGAGGATCATTATTCTCCATTAAGCTGCCACATGTAGGACACAGACATGGTAAACCAGTTTCCTCAAAGCTCTGTACTAAAACCTTCTACCTGGAGACAAATCCCTGAGTATGGTTGTCAGAGAAATCTACCAGGCATGTGGATGAGAGGCTGGGAAAGTCCCAGGAGTCTACTCTAATTAACTCTGGTCGTGGTGGGCCTGCAGGATGTCTGCAGGGTACACAGATTGAAGAAACAGATATCTCACTTTAATCCAGGATATTCTTCTGCTCCATGTTGTGAGTGTTTAAACAACCTCAGAAAATTAGAAGCTTTTACTACTCGGAGTCCCTGTCACCTTCTAAAGCAACGATGGCCCAGTGAAATGGGCAAGTAGTTTGGATTCAAAAGTCCAGGGTCCACAGTCTCCTTCCACCACGGGATGAGTTTCCAGAAACCACATATGTCTGCATGAAGGATGAGTGAAGAAATACAGTGCACCTCTGCTCCTCTGCTTTAAATTGTTGGGGATGACCTGGGGCTAGGTTCACTGTGAGTCAGCCTGATATAGAAAAAGGGTCACAGCTTCTGCTTTTGTACCTAGTCCTTTGCTTTCTCTCCTGCTGTTCTCTCACTGTAGCTCAGGGCTAGTACAGGCTGTGTGGCAGAGGACTGAGGCAGCACTCGTCAGCATCTTCATAGAAAAGATCCCCTAAGAGATTGCTTGGGAATAATTTAAAAGGGGGAAAAAAGGGGGAAATTAAAAAGGCTGATGTCATATTATAATTCCACCCATTCTTGGGTGGAAATGTTGCATCCTCTTTATTTTTCTCTGAGTTGCTTTGCCCTGTCCTACTTAGTCAGTAAAATTGCATCAAGCACTACTGAACAACCCTTCCTTTTCAAGTGTGTGATCATATCTCCTGGGTGGAACTTGCCATTGCTGAGTTATCCTGGAGCAGAAAAATGTCAAGGAGCTCCAGAAGACCTTGTGAGGGTGTCTTGGGAGGGTTATGTCAACACAGTAAATAATGGGTGCCTTGTGTGAGCTGGTAAAGCCAGGGCCAGAGATTCACCAGGCTTAATGAAGGAGGATTCAGGCTGTCATTGCAGATGCGAGCACTAGAATGGCCCACTTCAGATGTCTCACAACCCTTTGGGGCCCTACAGCTACTTGGAGGGTTTTGACAAAGAGCTCTTGGACATTCCTAAGAAATGAGAGATGCTGTGTGGACACAAAGAAAGGGCTGTCTGAGAAACTGAACTGGCTGTGGGGTCACAGAGCAGGCAAAAGCCATGACAAGGAGGTGTTCTGTGCAGGATGGGTGCTCAGAGAGGGCTTAAAGGATTGCTATTAGAAAGCTGCTCCCTATGGAACACCCTTCTGTCCCACAGTCTCCATTTCTTCTGTCTGTGACCTGATGCATGGGGTGAGGAGAACAGCAACTCATTACTCTCAAGAGAAAAAGATGCAAAAGAAAGGTCAGACTTCAGAGGTTCACATACACCCCGTGAATGGCTCATTGACAGCAAAGCTCACCACCATCCCTGCAGGCTGAAGTTTGTCTTTATGCCATGTACTGCAACAAGCAGACAAGAAATTACTTCTGTCTTGCAGGTAAACATCAGCTTTCTTACTAAAAGCCAAACCAAAGTCTCAAAGAGAGTTACTTTGCAGGAGTAATAAGCTACTTGCTTACTGTTGGCCAGGGCAGCTCTAAGGTAATATCCTCCTTCTTTTGACTATTCACCTCTTGCCTTTTGCCTAAGTTGTCAGTTGTCTGCTTTACGGCACATTTGTCTCAGGATGGCAGGAATTTGTCACAGCAACCACAACACTGACAAGGAGCAAGGAGGGAAAGGTCCTCCACGCACCTCCAACTCCAGCTCTGTCTCCTTTGCAATGCCTAAAAAAGGCCTTTAGCCAAAATGAGGAAGCGTGGCTGCAAACTAATGTAATCCTCTTGGGTGACTCCTGCTTTAAAGTGCCATTTTCCCAGGGAAGACAAGATCTCATAGTATTTCTGTACTTCTTTCCCACACCTATATTGATCAGAGTCAGTGATGGCTCACTTTAACATGAGCTTTAACATGGGCTGTGGAGGCTCCTTCTCTGGAGACATTCCAACCCCAGCTGGATGAGTTCCTGTGTGCCCTGCTCTAGGTGCTGCTGCTCTGGCAGGGGGGTTGCACTGGATGAGCTTTGCAGTTCCCTTCCAACCCTTAATAGTCTGTGTGATTCTGTGTGCTCTGCGCACTGAGGTTACCAAAACCTGCCTTCCTATGAGTCTGTGTCTTGTGACTGATTTTCTAATGTCTAGTAAGCTTTGAGTCTTTGCTCCAGACTTTCCCTCTGGGCAACCAGTACAAGTTTTCACCATTCACTATAAGCGGGAAATCTTCAGCTGTGGAAAGCTCTGAGCTTTCAGACAAAAGTGATCCAAACATGACAGGATGTTCAAAAATACATACCTGAGAGGGGGGAAAAAAAATTGAAGAGGACTGTATTGTTAGGGAGGCAAAGACACTTACAGGAAGGCAATCACAAAGGTAGCACGATTGCACGGTGTTCATTTCCCTAGGAAACTAGGGCAAACGTTTTCATTGCTTTTGATTATGTCCTGCTGTGCATTGCCATCTTCAGTCTGCAAACATCAAAAAAACCACTGCTGTAGTAACCACATACGACATCTGATGCTGAACAGGAGGAGGCAAAACCCCCCAGTAACAGGGGACCTATTTCTATCTAAACTTCCCAGGCAATAATGCAAGAAAATTGTTCTATAAAATGCAGAAGATAATGAGAAGCTGAGAAAACATTTTTTCCCAAAATTCACTTCCAATTCCCTCTAACAATTGCTGTCAAACCCTGAAACGTTGTTCTCATTTCTGTGAAAAACAAAATAGGCATCAGAGAAGGTCTGTAGTACAGCTTGAACGAATCTAAAGATGCTTACATTGAGTCCTCTGCCTGCGTGGAGGGAAGCAACATGATCGTGATCTAAAAAACATAAGACTGGACAGATGATGTAACCAACAGATGGTGACATTTCATAGCATTATCTCTAGGCAGCCCCACATCAGTCCCAGGAATCACTCTGTAACCTGGGCAAGAAGGCCAATAGCGTCCTGGGATGCATCAAGAAGAGTGCGGCCAGCAGGTCAAGGGAGATTCTGCTCCCTCTCTACTCTGCCACATCTAGGGAGGCTTCATCTGGAGTCCTGTGTCCAGTTCTGGGCTCCTCAGCTCAAGAAGGACAAAGAACTGCTCGAGAGAGGACAGTTGCAGGGCCACCAAGATGATCAGGGGACTGGAGCATTTTCCTGCTGAGGGAAGGCTGCGGGACCTGGAGCTGTTTAGTCTGGAGGAGAGGAGACTGAGAGGGGATCTTATTAACACTAGTATTTAAAAGATTATTGTCAAGAGAATGGGGCAACATTAGGTACCTTTAGAGATCATCTAGGCACGTTGCTGGCTCATGTTCAGTTTGTTGTCAACCAGCACTCCCAGGTCTCTCTCTGCAGAGCTGCTCTCCAGCAGGTCAATCCCCAGCCTGCGCTGGTCCATGGGGTTGTTCTTCCTCAGGTGCAGGATTAGGAATACTTTTTCCTGGGTCAAACAATGTCCTTCCTCTGATGTGTCAAGTTAAGAACCTGAAGGAAAAGGTGCAATGGACAAAGATCCTAAGAGACCTTCTCAGCTTTTAGTAGCAAGTGACTTAGAGACCTTCTGTGCTATAGATTGAACAGGAGCTATGATTTCTGAGGAGCTACCATGGACATAAGCTTTTTTTGGATGCTGTCTAGAAGCAAATTTCCTTGCACCAAGTGAAAAGGACACATGACATTACTCCTAATCTTAAACCTGACACCAGGTTCCTTTCCCACCAGCAAATGATCCTCCTCATCTCTGTACTGCTCATGTTTGTACAGATCATGGTGTAAAAAGCATCCCAGGTAGATAAATTCACCCACAGATTACCTAACTGAGATTTTGGTCACTCTCTTCCCCTCCAAATTATTGCTATTATTTTCATTTTGAGTTTGGTGTCAAATCAGCTTCATCCTACTTGGCAAAAGCTTCTGCTGTGCTTTGTTTCCAAGGAAATATTTGGGTCAAACATAGCAACTAGAAGCTGCTTTTGTTGTTATTTAGCAAATAGCTCAAATCTTTGCCCTCTATCCAAGCATCCTTTAGACTTTGAAGAGTTTGGAAATCCGACCCCACACTGTATCTCTGGAAACAATCCCTCCCTTTATAATGGGCCAAGCCACAAAGGCAAAGCCAAACATGCTGAATCTTCAGATTACCCAATACTTGATGTGTGCACCAACTGCTGCTGTGTGTTTCCTTCTCTGTTGTTACTGCTGTTAATGCTGTATCTCCTTCTCCCTGTATCCTTAGGAAAAAGCATCAGATCAAAACTGATGAGGCTTGGTGTTACTGCAGAACTGTATCCTTTAGATACCTTGAGGTTTGTTAGAAGGGTCTGGAAAATTATCCATCAAAGGTGCCAAAAAAGACCTCTGATATTTCACCCTTTTCCACTCAGACAAGCCTCTTGACTTCATTCATGTTTCCAAATCCATCAAGGGTGGGTGTGAGGAGGCTGGAGCCAGGCTGTGCTCAGTGATGGCCAATGACAGGACAAGGGGCAATGGAGACAAGCTGGAACAGAAGAGGTTCCAAAGCAACACAAGGAAGAATTTGTTCCCTGTTGAGGTGAGGGAGCACTGGCAGGGGCTGCCCAGATGGGCTGTGGAGACTCCTTCTCTGGAGACATCCCAAGCCCAGCTGGATGAGTCCCTGTGTGCCCTGCTCTAGGTGCTGCTGCTCTGGCAGG
>WBNH01010119.1:15871-36301 GCA_013401255.1 Urocolius indicus
GTCTAAAAAACTTTTACCGGATCTTCACTGCAACCCGCTCCCCCTGTTACCAAGCAAAAGCAACTCCTTGCTAAACCATGACACAAGCCCAGCTGGATGAGTCCCTGTGTGCCCTGCTCTAGGTGCTGCTGCTCTGGCAGGGGGGTTGCACTGGATGAGCTTCCCAGCTCCCTTTCCAGCCCTTGAGATTCTGTGACTCTGTGATTCTTCTGGGTAAATGGCTCCCAAACACCTCTGCTTCTTCTGTAGTCAAAATATCACACAAGAAGTAAATTTATCCCCTTCACATTCCAAATTTTGCTTGCTACCTTGGGGTTTGGTTTGTTTTGTTTTGTTTGCTTTGGTTTGGTTTGTTGTTTTTTTTTTTTCCGCTCCAGAACTGCACAATAAAAAAAAAACAATGATCCTCTGCTTGTATTCTAGACATATGTGGAGATTTATATTGCTTAAAAGTTAAGTTTAAGCGTTCACTTCTTAACAAATTGCTGCAGAGGTTTACACTGCTCATGAAACAACGCTCAGCATGAGACAATGACATCCAAGATATCCAAGAGCAGGCACTTACCCTTTGCTTTTTAGAGATGTGACCCATTTGAATCAACATTAAATGGGAATCCAACCACTGCTACAGGCAAGAGAGCAGGTTAAAAACATAATCAGGGCTTGGTTCCCATATATGTGCATGTCCCTGATACCTTTTGCCTTCTTGCTATATGACTTCCTAGTTTTTGAGGCTTTGGGGCTAAAGGTTTTTTGTTTTCTATAAGCTTTTGGGAAGCTGTTCCAGCTTCTTGGTGGTTTTCCATGAATGTCTCTGGTCAATGTGGTTTCATCTGCTCTGCTAAGGTATATTCTGTAGTCCTGAGTCCAAATAATCCTGCTCAGACTGTGTCCATAGGGCTTGTTTCTCTCACCCTAGAACCGAGTGGTCTCCTCTGTGCTGCATAATAGGAATAGCCTTTGTCTTATGCTCTCCTCCAGACTTCTCGGGCATTACCTCATCTGTTGGGGAGGTTTAGGTTGGGCATTAGGAAGAACTTTTTCACTGAGAGGGTTATTAAACATTGAAACAAGCTGCCCAGGGAGGTGGGGGAGTCCTCATCCCTGGAGATATTCAGAAGATAAGTAGATGAAGTTCCGAGGGACATGGGTTAGTTTAGTGATGGGCTTGGCAGTGTGAGTTGAGTGATTGGACTCAATGATCTTAAAGCTCTTTTCCAACTGTAATGATTCGATGATTCACTGGCATAAGACAACATGTGACCAACTGATTTAACACTGAAATAGGCTAGACAACTGCAGAACAGTGTTAAAGACCATGCCCTGGCATGGGTTATTCTGCTCGGGTAGATGTAGGCCACACTTGCTGTAGTTGAATGAGCTGGATGAACTGGGGATGTTATGCAGGGGTCCTTCCAGTCAAACGTTCCTCTGAATTTTACCTAAATTTGTAGATATGGATGTACAGTTGACTCTTAAAAAGTACAGTATGGGATTTTTATATCCATTGTTTTAGAGCAAATCTGGGAAAATTGCCCTGACCATCTAGCCGTGGGCACAGTTTGACACCAGAGGAGTTCAAATAACTAAGGCAGAGGTACACAAAGCAGTTTATTGCTCTACAGGTGAATTCAGAGATAGCATTTGCCCCCACCATGAGAAGGTGAGAGCAAACACAGAGTTGGCCTGTCCTCAGCAGCAGATGACACTTGGGTTGGGTAGGTGAATGCTGGAATGGATCTTGCTATTCAGGACAGATGCTTCTGGCATCATTGCCTTGAGGAGAGCACCTTACCTGCAACATTGCAACCCTACAGGAGTGACCTGAAGTAATTCCATATCACTGGCAAGGAGCTTCCTTTGACAAAGGCCCTAAAAGATGCCACAGCTTAGAAAAGAGAGATGATCAACAGAAGATGATTTATCTTCTGGCACCCAAAACATTGTGTTGTGGCATTGGTTCAAGCTGACTCAGAGTGCTAGGTAAATCACAGAATCATAGAATCATAAAGTGGTAGGGGTTGGAAGAGGGACCTTTAGAGATCACCTAGTCCATCCCCCTTGCAGAAGCAAATCAACTTAGATCAGGTCACACAGGAACATGTCCAGAAGGGTCTTGAAGAGCTCCAAGGAGCCTCCACGCCCTCCCTGGGCAGCCTGTGCCAGGGCTCCCTCATCTCAACAATGAAATAGTTTTTTCTTATGCTTAAATGGAACTTTTTGTGTTCCAGCTTCATCCCATCACCCCTTGTCCTGTCACTAGACACAAGAGAAAAAAGGGATGTCCCATCATCAAGACCTATTGCTGAAGCCAGCTTCTCAAAATATAGCCACCAGTTATCTGTGGTAACAAACTGTCAGGGGAAACAAGATGACAATGGCAGAACAGCCACCTCTCCCCCTTTTTCCAGCTCTCTCCCTGCCTTCTTCTCACATTTCTTACACCCAGAACGAGCTGTGTTCTAACTCTTAATCAAACCTCAATTTTGCCAGGAAGCTTGAGACACAATTTGTCTTTGATGCTTTCCATAAGACCCAAAGACCTCAGCCTGACGTGTCTGGCTTCATGCATCACATTCATGCAGCACAGAAGTCTAAGCCAGCGTTGCTGAGCTCCAGACTGCACAGTTAGTGAAGATGCTTCGCTTCCTTCATTGTACAACCCGTCCTTTCTCCCCTCCTCCCTCTGAGCTGAACTAGCAGCGTGACTAAACTGAGTCTAAACACACAGCTTTCTGATACTGGGATGGTGCAACCCAAAATCTGGCCAGGAACATGCTTTATCCTCCTTCATTGCCACGCCTCGTCTTCTCTTAGTCACTGCGTGGTGTCAGGGGTTCACGTCCCTGGAACATGTCTTCTGCCCTAGAACAAGGCTTCCTTGTGAGGACAGGGATGCTGTGAACACACATGGCCTGTCCAGCTGCAGGGTTCAGCTCCAGGGGTGAGGGCTGGACAAACTCTGTGCAGAACAGATGCTTTGGTGTGGTCCTCTCTCCTACTGCAAAAGTGAACTCACTGCAAAGCACGAGCCTTTCTGTACTTCTTGCTTAGGGAGCTCTTTTAGCATCAGCACAGATGTCCACTCAGGGGAGTTCTTTACTTTTGCTCTATTTATCTGTTTTTCTGCCAGACAATGAAATAATAGGGGTTAGCATTCCCATCCTTGACTGGATGTTTATAACAAGCCAGTTCCAGCTAAACAAACCCTGGAGGAGACGTGTATATTTTACAAGACCTCAGGAATAAAGAATGTTTGATAAAGACACATAAAACCCTTGTGGGAGACCATTCCCTGTGGCCCTGAAGAGGTGGCTGCCTTTTGCATTCTGTTCCTGGAGGAACACATGGTGGGAACACCAGTGATTAAAGACCTACATGTAAACAGCAAGCAGGAGGCACAAATACATTTCCATCATCATTTTCGACCTGACTCACCGTTTGAATGTGTTTTTCCTCACAGCACCCCTGTGAGTTGAAGAGGTATTGCCTGCATGTCACAGAGAGGGAAATGAGGCATGGCAAGGAGGTGTTTTAATCCCCATCTTTCAGTAACTCGTTGAAGTGGTGGGTTCATTTGACACATGGCAGTGAGGAAGTCAGACACCAGCACCCCAACACTGACATGTCCCTGTGTTTCTCTGCTCAGTAGGAGGGGGAATTGCAGATTTAAGATGCTTTAGCAGTTATAGGGAGTCTAAGTACACTGCTGAGAGACAGCAAAGCTTGGCCAGAGGACACTAGGAAGCCTCTGGAAGATCATAAGTTTGAAGGATGAGCCAAAGCAATCCCTCTTACTGTGCTCCTGATTGCTCAGATACACCAGCGCTTGGCAAGTCTATGTTTGCTTGGACCAGGAGGCACTGTGTCAGGGGGATTCATTTGTGGTGACATCCATCCTCTTACCACCCATCCACTCAAGCTGGGATGTGGTTTGAACTTTCTTTTAAACCTCTTGTTTCTGGGCAGCTATCCTGTCTCAGTCCCTTGCTGTAGGACAGTAAGTGGAAAATGATTACAATGCACACACAGAGCTCTCAGCTTTGAAAGGACAAGATAATGCACTGTAAGAGCAGGAAAGCAAACTAAATCCCTCAATGTCCAACCCCAAAACTCACTAATTAGCATTTTTCTCCCTCTTTCCAACCCCTCCCCCTATACCCCAACAGTGGTTTTAGTAAAATCTGAAGAAGAACCTCTTGAAACACAGTCTGGTTTCTCTCAGCTGTAATTTGCAGAAAGAACTTCTCATTAATCCCTCTGGTACTGGGAATTTTGTATTTATTTCGGGTTATGAGGACTGCAGCTGATCACTCTGCCTGGCATTTATGTTTGCTCCACAGAGGCTCTTTAATTCACACTGAGCAGAGGTGCCACTCAGACATCAGTCTGCAGGCACACAGGGCACATCCAGGCTCCAAGAGATTTGGATGTCTTAGGTATGGACTTGGATCTTGCCTTGTTAACAAATTGGAAGAGATGAAGGAGCACTTCTGGGTTCAGATCAGTCACCCATGCAGAGATACCTTGTACAGTCTGAGATGTACTGGGGTATTTGACATTTCCATGGTACTGATAGCGCCAAACTGGGAGCACTGGCTGATTCACCAGAGGCTGAGCTGCCAGTGAGTGAGCTGTGGGCAGGCTGAGAGTTGGGCAGAGAGGAAGGTGCTGAGGTTCCCCAAGGGAAAAGGCAGATTCCTGCAGCTGGGGAGGAACCAGATCCTGCAGCAGCACAGTCTAGGGGTGAGCTGCTGGAGAGCAGCTCTGGGACAGAGACCTGGCAGTGCTGATTGACAATAACCATGAGCCAGCAACATACCCTCGTGGGCAAGAAGCCAATGGCATCCTGGGGGCATCAAGAAGAGTGTGGACAGCAGGTCAAGCGAGATTCTATTCCCCTCTCTGCCCTGCTGAGGCCTCATCTGGAGTCCTGTGTCCAGTTCTGGGCTCCTCAGCTCAAGAGGAACAGGGAACTGCTGGAGAGAGGCCAGTGCAGGGCCACCAAGATGCTGAGGTTAAACTGTATCCTCATCCAGGTGGTTGACGAAGATGTTGAACAAGACTGGCCCCAGAACTGACCCCTGTGGAACTCCACTGGCCACAGGCCTCCAAATAGACTCAGCACATTTCATCACCACCCTCGGGACTCTGTCACTCAGCCAGTTCTCCATTCACCTCATTGTCCACTCATCCAACCCAAAGGACAACTTTTCTTTCCCTTTGCCAATGCAGAAGGGTGGTGGATCAAACACAGACTCTACTGCTATCCAAGACAGAGCAATATGTGAGACATACAGCACACCAAGCAGGCAACACCATCCACCTCCCAGCCATGAGGTCCAGGCATCACTTTAATCATGGCTGAGGGTATCCAGTTCTCTGGAGGAATGAGTTGGGTGTTTTTTTCAGGCACCACGCTTCATTAAGTGTTTTTATAGCATTATTTTGCAGCTGCAGGGTGTGGTGAGTGAGGGGGCTGCAGCTCTGACTTGCTCATTAGCACAAAGACTCTTACACACAGGGCTCAGAGTACCATAAAATCAGAGGTGGTTGTAAGCCTGTTTTAATGTGAGCATGTAGGGAGTCCTCTGAAATGCCTGTCATCCTCACACACTCACCACGAGGGAAACTTAATTAAAATGAAGCACTGAGAGAGGCTCACCACACTTCTCTCCAGAGCAGCTCACTGCTTAATTGGAGAAACAAGCAGTGCTCAGTGGCTTAGTGGAAAAACCAAAGCTTTTTTGTATAGGAGGTTCCCAAACATGAAAAGAAAGGCTGGGTGCAGTGAGATATCTTTTAGCAGCACTAGAAATCCTGTTGGTGACAGCATAGTCTGGATGGTGGACTGGGAAATCATACTTGTGTTCAATAACGTGTGGCTTGGAGAATAAAAACCCCATTCCTTGTCATGCTCTCCTGTTTTGCTTGCAAGGGTTTGTGTCCTGCAGGAATCTCTTTCCTGGGGGGAAAAAAAACCCAAAACACCAGTTCTCTGACTGACCAGTTGCTGATGCACCAGGTCTGATTCCCAGGGAGGTAACTTTGGTGGGATTTGGGCTTGAGCAGGGGATTAGAAGGAAGCTCAGGGACCAAGCTACCACCTGAACTGCTTTCCAGCCCAATCAATGGAAAATTGAGCAGTTTACCAGTAAAGGAGCACTCTTCTCTCCTGGGCTACATGAGACATGAGCAGAGCATGTGTCGGCTATGTTGTCTCAGAGGTGATTTATAGAGAAAACAAAGTCTGTGGAAGGAAGACATGACATAAGCCAGCACAGCAGTAAAGTGCAACCAGATGTCAGGTTCTTTTGATCTTCTCCTTGGAGAACCAGGGAAGAGGGAAGACAAATCAGTCCCCCAGTGTCAGAGCCACTTTTGGCACCCTCTGTTCTGCTTGAGACCAGCTGAGATGAAAGGGAAAGGTCTTGATGTGTCTGACTGGGGGCTGCGAACTGCACAAGTAAAGCACAGACGTGCTGGGTTGGCTCTGACTTCCCCCACCCAGCATCTGAGGATGGCAGTAGGGCCAGGACATTCAGGGTAGGTGTTCTTCTGCCCATGGTGGTGAGAAGGTGGTGAACACAAGGAGTAAGAAAAAGCACAGATGATGGATAGGAAGAACCTGTTAATTGGTACATGATGGTTTGCTCAAAGCTGACTCATATCTCCGCTGTTGAAGTCTTGCAGCTACATTCCTTGTTGTTGCTGTGTGGGTGAAATGATTTGCTTATGATCTTACAAAAAGGACTGTGACAAAGCAGGAAACCCAGAAACCAGTTCTCCCACCTCCTGGAATACCCTCCACCTCTTTGGACCTGCCTTGGCACACTGCTGATATGACACCCTCACATCCATCTCTGTTGCTTGTCATGACACAGGAGCTTTCAGAAACTGGAATAACCACCAGAAAACCTCAGGAGGACAGCTGGAGCCTTTTCCAGCCCAGTCTCAATACATGGAGCTGAGCTAATGTGTGAAATGTTGATTCTGACAGTTAAGCATATCCTTATGTACTTTATCAGGGTTTTTCCCAGCCCAGGAAAACTCTTTGGCCTTTCCACTCCCAAGATAATGCTGAGAGGTAGGGATAGAACCAGAACCAGAGCTTGATACTACTGAGGGTGAGCGCTCCATCAGCTGAATACCTGGCAACATGTTTACACTATTCCTTCAGATCCTCCCTCCCAGTCAGCCAGATATGAAAACTTTTGGCACATACTCATTTAAGCTGTCCAATTCTCAGGAAAATAAAAAGGAGCAGCTTGAATTGCTCACTATGGAGTAAAACCTGGCTTGCACATATGTCCATGGTCTTGGGTAAGGAGCAGAAGTGACAGCTCTTTGCTGCACCTGCTGCAACGTCTACTCGGTATTTCAGTCACTCACAGTGATGTTGATCCAGCTGCAGGCTTGGAAGTGTTTTATCCTCTCTAAAACACAGGAAAAGGTAATTCAGGCTCCTGTGTCTTGTTGTATAAGACTAAGTGATCTGCTTTAGAGACAGATGCAGAAGATAAAGTGACAGAAGAAAGCGACTGTGGCTGTTTTTCACAGCAGGAAGCTGTCAGGGCTGGTAGGAAAGGGCAAGCTGCCCTCCCTGCTGAACTCATCTGAGAAGGAGGCAGCCCTAGAACCCGAGGAAGTGGTTTCTCACCAAAACTCTCTGTTTTGCCTGCCTTTGAGCACTGCAAGCCTCACAGGCATCATTTGGAAAGGTCAAATGAGAACTGACCTGGCCAGGGTTGGAGGTCTGACTCAGATCAGATGTGGGACTTCTTGGTCTCTGATGGGGAGCAAAGGCCAATGAAGCTGCAACCATGGAAAGTCAGGAGCAGCCCATCAGAGACAGTTTAGGAAGGTGTTTTCCTGACCAATCTCAGACAAATCTCCCTGCTGCTCTCTCTGTACAGATCCCTGCACATATTCATGCAGCCTGGCCTGGCCATAAGCAAGCCAGGTGCTTCCCAAGGCAGTAGATTCGTTGCTTCTCCAGACCTGGGTATTGCTCTTGCTTTGTTTTTTTTTTCTCCTGTGTCTCTGAGCATTCAAGATTTTGATCCTGGCTTTCAGATCTTTCAGCAATGACCACCTGTGCCTTGTGCCTGCACCCCATCCACAGCAGCACTGTGGGTAACTGAGCAGCACACAGCCAGCCTGAGAGGCTTAGCATTATCAGCTTATGAGATGTAGGTCTTCAGGGAATTTGAATCAGCAGAGACACTTTCACACCCAAAGAGACAAAGATATTATCAGTTCCCTTAATTGGGTACCAGAAGAGCTACGCTGCAGCTCTTGGAAGCCTTCCCCTGTTCATCCCAGCCTCACACACCTCAGCAATGCCACAGATCCCCAACAGCAAACTCTCTGGCTCTTCAGCCATGAGTCCACTTTTGGAGTTAAATTTCTCTTAAGGATTTCCTTTTTCCATGAGGAATATGCTGTTTATTCCTCTGAGCAATGTATAACATCTGCCTTGACTTCAGCAAGGATTTGGACACTGTCTCCCACAACATCCTTATCAGAAAGCTCAGGCAGTGTGGTTTGGATGAGTGGACAGTGAGGTGGATGGGGTTCCACAGGGATGGGTTCTAGGGCCAGTCTGGTTCAACATCTTCATCAACCACCTGGATGAGGGCACAGAGGGACCCATGGCAAGTTCCCTGCTGGCACCAAACTGGGAGCACTGGCTGATTCCCCAGAGGCTGAGCTGCTGGAGAGCAGAAGAAGGCCAATGGCAGCCTGGGATGCATCGAAAAGAGTGTGGGCAGCAGGTCGAGGGAGGTTCTGCTGCCCCTCTGCCCTGGTGAGGCCTCATCTGGAGTCCTGTGTCCAGTTCTGGGATCCTCAGCTCAAGAGGGACAGGGAACTGCTGGAGAGAGGCCAGCTCAGGGCCACCAAGATGCTGAGGGGATGGAACACATGTGTGAGGAGGAAAGACTGCGGGCTCTGGGGCTGTTCAGCTTGGAGAAGAGGAAGCTGAGGAGGGATTAACACTTTTTCAAGGGAATGGGGCAGCACTCTGTAGTGTCTAGTGACAGGACAAGGACCAATGGAAATAAGCTGTAACACAGAAAGTTCCACTTAAACATAAGGAAAAATATTTGACTGTTGAGATGAGGTAGCCCTGGCCCAGGCTGCCCAGGGAGGGTGTGGAGGCTCCTTCTTGGGAGGGTTCCAACCCCACCTGGACATGTTCCTGTTGCCCCCCTGAGTGAGGGGAACCTGCTGCAGCAGGGGCTTGGGCTTCAGGACCTCTAGAGATCCCTTCCAATCCCCACCATTTGGAGATTTCTGTGAAAGTTATATGTCTATCTATGTACACACGTAGATATAACTGAGGCAGGAGAGAGGAAGCCATCTCACTTCTGACTTCTGCCCACTAAGAATTTCCACACTCTCAGGAAAGTTCTGGCCTAACTTGTGTTCCATATGAACAAATTAGTTGATAAATTGACATTTTTTTTTCTTTAACTCTGCATTATGCATTAAGTGATGTTAGAAAATGAGGATATAAGAAATTACTGCTTATGCTGCTGGTAAATTAATAAAATGTGACAGGAGAGCTCTCATGTAGTAGAAGGGTGTTGAAGAGGGCAGATGTTATCAGACACATCATGGAGACTCAGCTCAGAACCTGGTTGAGGTGATTTCTTCCTTTGGGACTCATCTCAGAGCCTGGGGCGGTTTGCTCCTGTATGACCTTTTGTGTAAAACCTGATAGGTCATACAGATACCTTGTCTTAAAAATCCTGGTCTGAGTCATCCATGATGGGAGTCAACAGTTCTAGCAGTGGTAATGTACCTCTTGGAACTTGCTCTTCATCCCACTCATGAATCTTTGGGTCCAGTACACACATCTCCTGTGCAGCCTAGGCTAGATAGCTGAACTTTGGTTTCCAGACATTCAAATTAATGCTTATGACACTGTTCTGTGACCAGATATTGTCCACATGTTGTGGTGTAGCCTGACAACAGGGGATAAAAGTACATATTGTAAGAGGAAAAGTGAGAGGTGGAGGAAGATGTAACACCAGCACTCTATGGCCTGTGCTGTAGTTCAGTGTTCAAGTTAATGTCTCCCCAGCAAACATTTGAAAACTCAACTGCTTAGATAAGGTTGTAAAACTGACTATTTTCTTCCAGCTGCCAAAGATGCCAGAGGCTAGGAGAGACCTATTGGGACACATGACGTCCTGGGATTGTTTCCTGCATGGGTTTTATGAAGCCTTGATGTAAAGGAAATGCAGCCCAGTGTCATGTTCAAGCTTTATTTTAAAGGAGTAATGCCTTTTATCAGATCTGGCAGAGGCTGATGAACGCTTCAGTGAGGTTATGGTGTTGTTGGAAGGTTTGCAACATAGCATAGGATAAGTCATCATGCAGAATGTCAGCCAGCCATTCATGAGTCCATTGACGCATTTGGAAGTCTTGTTGCCATTCGCCATGAGCAGAGTTGGACAAAACCCATCCTTCTTTGTCTGCCAAAAGCTTTAGTGTGATTTGGTTTTGCTTTTTTTTTTCCTTTTCCCCCCCTTTTTTTTTTTTCTTCTTTCTTTTTTGGTCACACTTTGATGAAGTGATTTATATGATAAATATCCAAGGCACTGCAGCCTTCCTGAAGTCTGCAAACTGCTGAGTGGCTTTTGCAGTTCCCTTTGCCTCAGGTTTTCTGTTAAGGCTGTCAATGAAATCATCATTTTCACTGAGATGAAGGGGCTGCTTTCCAGGCCTCTCTATTCAGGCTGGGTTTGCAATGCATATAGCAAACACTCATCTCCTTTCAGCTTCCCTGCCCGTGAGACAGACCTGCTTGATATCTTTATTCCCCAGAGGAGACACCTGGCAATTCCTAAGGTCTCAAGACATAGATTCAGACATATCTCCTTTTGTTGAACCTGATGGGTTTCGAGGAAAACATTTTAGACACTCTGGGCAAGTGCTTTCTCAGTATAACACCACGAGACACTACATGTCTTCCAGTATCTGGCTTTAACTTGCTCATTAAAGCCCAGCTAAGCCTCACATAAAGAAAATGATGACCAGTAGCCATTTCCTCGGTTGAATCATAGCTGGATTCTAAGAGGTTTGGAAATGTCCCCTGGAAAAGGAGTGTTTCTCTGAGTATCATTATTTAATGATCTTTTGGAGATGAATCTGTTAAATTAAGCACCCAGGTTTTGATGCCTAAGTAAATACACATATAAACACCTCATCCAGTGCTACGAGACTCTTTCTTGGCAGCTTTAATATTGACTATCCAAACTACCTGCATCGTCATATGTTCCACTTATGCCAGTGCCAGACTTCAGATCTCACAGGTTACAACATCAGCTTCCAAGAATACTGAAATGAATCTCGCCACTTGGGAAAAAAAAGTGGACTCACTTGAACTTGGCTCTACAGGACTCATCAAGGCTGATATTTATCTGCTCAAATGTGCAGATGTTCTGATACAAACCAGATAACCTGGAGAAAAAAAGGATTCTATGTGCTGGACTGCAACTTGAAAACAGGATAATATGGCATAGCAGGGCATTCTCTCTCCCAAAAATACAGCACCACCAAAACCGTGGGACATCAAAGCACTTCTGTACTGCATGGTCAAGGAATTGATATCAGATTAAGTGGAATGAGTGTCTTCAAAAAGGGCAACAAGGACAGCCTGGGAAACTCCAGGTCAGTCAGCCTCACCTCCATCCCTGGAAAGGTGATGGAACAACTCATCCTGAATGTCATCACTAAACACATGAAGGAAAAGGTGGTTATCAGGTAGAGTCAACATGGATTTACCATGGGGAAATCCTGTTTGACCAACCTGATGCCTTCTCTGAGTGCATAACCAGCTGGCTGGATGAGGGGAGAGCAGCAGATGTCATCTACCTTGACTTCAGCAAGGCTTTGGACACTGTCTCTCACAACATCCTCATCAGAAAGCTCAAGCAATGTGGCTGGATGAGTGGAGGGTGAGGTGGATGGAGAGCTGCTGAATGACAGAGCCCAGAGGGTGGGGATCAATGGCACAGAATGGAGTTGGAGGCCTGTGGCCAGTGGAGTTCCACAGGGATGGGTTCTGGGGCCAGGCTGGTTCAACATCTTCATCAACCACCTGGGTGAGGGCACAGAGTGACCCTCAGCAAGTTCCCTGCTGGCACCAAACTGGGAGCACTGGCTGATACCCCAAAGCCTGAGCTGCCAGTGAGTGAGCTGTGGGCAGGCTGAGAGTTGGGCAGAGGGGAATATGCTGAGGTTCCCCAAGGGCAAGGGCAGAGTCCTGCAGCTGGGGAGGAAGCAGCCCCTGCAGCAGCACAGGCTGGGGGTGAGCTGCTGGAGAGCAGCTCTGGGACAGGGACCTGGCAGTGCTGGGGGGCAGAAACTAACCATGAGCAGCAACATGCCCTCATGGGCAAGAAGCCGATGGCAGTCTGGGGGCATGAAGAGAGTATGGGCAGCAGGTCAAGGGAGGTTCTGCTTACCCTCTGATCTACCACATCGGGAGAAGCCTCGTCTAGAGTCCAGTGTCCTGGGCTCCTCAACTCAAGAGGGACACGGAACTGCTGTAGAGGGTCCAGCACAGGGCTACCAAGATGATCAGGGGACTGGAGCATCTTCCTTCTGAGGAAAGCCTGTGGGCCCTGGGGCTGTTTAGTCTGGAGAAGAGGAGACTGAGGGAGGATCTTATTAATATCTTCAAATATCTAAATGATAGATGTCAGGAGGTTGGGGCAGCACTTGTTTACTGTTGTATCCAGTGACAGGACAAGAAGTAATGAAAAGGAGCTGCAGCACAAAAAGTTCTGTTTAAACATAAGGAAAAGCTTTTTTACTGTGAGGGTGAGGGAGCCCTGGCCCAGGCTGCCCAGGGAGGGTGTGGAGTCTTCTTCTCTGGAGGTTTTCAAAACCTACCTGGACACGTTCCTGTGTGACTTGGTCTAGGGGGAGTTTTTTTTTTGGCTTGGGGTTTGGACTAGATGATCTCTAAAGGTCCCTCCCAACCCTCACCATTCAGTGATTCTGTGATTCTGTGAGTGTACTCAAAGTCATGGAAAGGACAAAGTGGAGAGGAATTTGTAAATAATTAAAGGATGGAGGTTAAGCAATAACAGGCTGGAGAGGTAATGAATCTTGACAGTCTGAATTCACATAATTTCTGTGATCAAGTCACAAGTCTGACACGTAAAGTCAAGCATGATGTTGTCTTCTTAAACACCTACAAGTCGTCATCCTCCTGAAAGCTGATATCCAAAGGGAAAATTAGTGGCACATAGTTTATCCATGTTGCAAGGAAATCAAAGAGAATAGAATGATGTTTGGAAAGAAAACAGTAGATGAGGATGCCTCCTTTGCAACGTCTTCTGGTAGAGCCTCTGGGATCTCATTTTTTTTTTCCCAGTGCTGTGCAATAACTGTATCACATCTGGATGAAACAGAAACCCTGATTCATAGAACTTGCTGATTGATCTGGACCTCTCCATTTAATGAACGTGTTTGAAAAGTATCTGCTAAACCAAAACCAGATGGGTTTGTGTACATCTGGGAACAAAGAATTCATCCCACATTTCCAAAGCAGAAGTTTGCATTAAACAAAGCAGAGCTGGCCTTGAAAACAGTGATGTTGCAACTGTGTTAATCCAAGCTATAGAATGAAAGCGGAGAGGATCAAATAGGTGATGAAGGGGTGCCACAGACTCTACACCGAGCCTGAAAGAGTGAAGCTCATTAATGGGTGCTGTTTCTAATTCAGCAAATTGAAGGAAAATTAAGACTGAGAGTCAGAAGGACATTGCAAGGATGCAATCCTGAAAGCATGCTCCGTGGCAAAAGCCTTAAGGAGCTGCTTATTTATTTTTCCTCAGAGGATAAGCAGAATGTGAGCTAATTATGGTGTGCAAATGCCTGCAGGGAGGTGATATTTATTGTGCTTCCTGGTTTGTTGTTCCTCAGGGAAAGGCAGAGGGAGAACCAGTTGCAGGAAGCTGAAGCCAGACACACTAGAAGTTAAGTGGGTATGTTTAATGTTGAGGGTAATTAACGGCTGCAATAATAGACGTGGGAACCTGGTAGATCCTCCAAGGCTGGAGCTTTTAATTAAGGCTCAGAGGGTGTGAAAAAAAAGGCTGATGCTAGAGTATTGCCATGCTGTTCTCCCTTGATTTTCTCTATAATCAGTGGAGATATGAGATATATTTTTTCAGGGACAAGAGGAGCCAAGCCTATTCCCTGTCTCTCTCTGCTGTTTGTAGAGAGTTTCTACAGATATCAGCTTTATTCAGTGGTACTCTCTGGTATAATTAATCCACAAACAAGAGCTCAGAGCAGCAGCTGCTCTTGGGAGGCTGCTTGGCCAGGCTGATGGGAGAGGTCAGTGCAAGAGGCTAGAGCACCCTCTTCTGCCCTAAAAATGTAAAGCAAAGCGACACAGCTGAGGTTTAACCTTCCCGTGGGAAAGATGAAGCCCGTGTGAACGTGCACATCTCTCACTCACTCCGCTGAGTGCAGAAAAGTGTGGGGAAATGGATCTGATGGTGTGTAAACAGCTCGGCATTACAAAGGAGTCTTTGCTGTGTGATGTGGTCGTGGCAGCAGTGACGAGCTTAAGAGGTGAGAAGAAAGCAAAGTTTGGAGGCACATACAGGCTTTTAAGCTTCAATGTCAATTCCAGACATATGAATTACTTTAATAACATCTCTTTTTTTATATATTCATTTGCCTCAGCTGCTTGTTTTAACTTGCTTATTTATTACTAAGGCAAAGCTGGCTGTACCAGGACCTGAGCTTGTTTGGCAAAGGAAGGAGTGTTTGTTATTCCCCAGTCCTGGGTACCTTTTGCATGGGACAGAGGTGGCAGAGCTATTTGAGATAACCAGCTGTTGTTATGCAAGGCAGACACCTGACATTGTTATTACTGGATAACAGGAGAGTCTCTTCTTTCCCTGGAAAAAAACAAGAAGCAGAAGGAAAGGGAGAAAGTGATAAAGGTTTCAACCCACTTGGCTTTGGAAAAAAAATGCAACTGTGAAGGGTCAGAGTAATTCTGTGAACAGCAATTCTGTTAACAAACAGACTTCCCAATCAATTGGATTTTACCTTTCATTATTGAACTCCTAACCCCCCCCCTTGTTTTTTTTTCAACACAGGAGTGTTTAATGCTATAAATGTCCCCTAGAAAAAGTGAGTTTTGCAGCTACTCCAGGAGACTTTGAGCCTGCTGATCCTGAGTGGAATTAAACCGTGCAGCACTGTTGATACCAAGAGAAGTGAGACAGCAGTGAGCACGTGATGTATGGATAGAGATGTGGGTATATATATATATATTTGATATGGATAAATCAAAATTTTTACTTCAGTTCGAAACAAAATCAGACTCTCACCTGCAAAAACTTCATTTAATTTCATGCTTTGATCCAAACCTGGTGTAAAAACCTAATGCACTAGTAGCATAGGAAGCAGCCCTCTGTGCTTAGGTTTGGTGTTAGCATATCTTTTAGGCACTGTCCAAAGATGAAGCTATTTGGTAATTCCTGATAACCATCTTGAGCTAAAGCAGTAGACAATGAAGCACATTTCCAGGAACCTTCCCAAACCTGGGCCATGCAAGGAAATGAATGAATGTGGACGGAATGAATGAAATGAGTGGAGAGAATCGCTCTCCCCACAGTGTCTGCAAGACTTTGTGGCTTCCCTCAATCATTAGGCAGAAAGAACTGCTCCTGAACACACACACACAGGAGATTCATATAATTTATATGATGAAGCTAATGTTGATTAAAGGTTGAATTACAAGTGTTTCCCTCTAAACCACAAGCTTTGGTCCTATGACCTCAGCCAAAGGTCACGGGACCCTCCAAAGGGTCTTCCTAGCTAGGACTGATGTGGAGACATTAGAGGTCTTTCCAGGATGACAGTTTTATTGTCAGGTTCACTGGGGAAGGAAGGTGTCTGGGAGCATGGGCAGGGTTATTGGAGGGCTCATCTGTAGGGAGATATCTAGAAGAACTAGGGAAATAACCAAGAAGGCTTTGATGCAGGTATACAAATCTCTCTGTCACGATGGATACGAGGAAGAAAGAGGGAAAAGGGGAGTGTAACAGAGCAGCAGGATGGTAAAGCCTGAGAACAATTGTTCTGCTTACCCCAAACCTAAAATAGCTCTTGTCTCTGCTGCTTACAGGGCAGAAAAGGAGCTATCCCTGCTGCAGTGCAGAGGGACTTAAGGAGCTGTTCTGCAGGGGCAGCTCCTGGGACTTAAATCCCACTAATCCAAGGGCAGAGCTTTAAGATGCCATCTCTACAATTGCAAAGTTAGATATGAGAACATCCCTGCACTGGGGCAGTTCAGAGTGAGGCAGCCTTGAAGCTCTGCAAAATCTTGCTCAAAGAGCTAAGGGCTTGAGAGGAGGTACCTCAAATCATGAAACCTTGGAGGGGAAGGATGGACCTCACCAAAAGGGATGTAGGAAGCCTTTGATACAGCTTGAAGGTTACAGAGCACCCACCCAGAGTGGCCCCTGCAAGCAAGAAGTTGAAGGAGGTGGGCACCCAAGTGCACTTCCAGGGGAGGCTGACCATGCATTGCTTGTCCTTGAGATGCGATCCACATCCAAGGATAGCCACTGTCACCAGTGAGAAGCTGCTCTGCTGGTGAGTGGCTCCTTCTGGACATCTCTCTCCATCAAGATAGAGGACCTGTGGAGACATTTACAGCACACTCTGCATTGCAGTGCTCTGCATTCCATGTCTGAGGATCCAGGATAAAAATACTCCTGCAGTAATGAACAGGTAAGCTGGTGCAAGGGACTTGCTATTCTTAGAGCACAAACCTGCTTGGGTCAGCAAGTTTTCCCAGCCATGGGATGGTGGGGAGCCTTTGCAATTTCTGTACCTGGCTCTGTAAAGGTTGAGGTTGTTATTCCTCCCCCCCCAAAATCTTACAGCTCCCAGTTTTTAGTCAAGAATATTTTAAGCCAAGAATGAACACAAAGTTTTTACCCTGAGAATTATTTAACAGTTCTTTATCTAATTTCAAATCACAACCCTCCTTTTTCCTCATTTGGTGATTACCTGTTTATCCACTTTTCATTTTGCCAGGTTTAAGAGACACTGCCATGAGCTGTCCTTGGAAAACCTTTTGAGAAACTTTTAAGATCACACACACCTGTGATTTATCTCCAAGTATATGTATAAATGGACCTGTATTTGTGTATTGTTATGTTGGTATGGGCTCTGATTCGTACGCAACACTCTCTGAGGATTTTGGATAGGCAAAATTAGCTGGCTCAGTCCATTTCACCTTCTTATCTTCTCAAATGCGTGTTGAACTGTGTGATTGAGGAATTATCCTTCCAAAGAACCAAAACCATAGAGTATCCATAGGTTGTGTTTGCTGCTGCAAACAAAGCAGACTCACTCTTCGCTGTCTGGTTTCAGAACATGTTGCAAAGCATTTGCAAACGTTTGTGGAAGCGTGCGGTTAAGGGTTATGGCATGTCTGACTGTGTCTACATGCACTGAACAAATACACAGACAGGATGAAAAACATAATCTACTTTTCTTCCAGCAGCTGGTAATGCACTGCCTGGTTTCCTGAAGAACTCAGCACAGATCTACTCACCTGTAAAACAATGTCATTTCTCCCACTGTGTCCTAACACCTTGTGCTGGGTGATGTCAAAGCCTGTAAAATTGCGTCAGTTCAACACTGGACGGTCACTCCAGACATTTTTCCAGGCTCTCTGGTGGCTGTTGTTGGGAATAACCTTGTTTTGCTCTCCAGCACATTGTTCAGTTTTTAAAATTGGACTGCTTGGACCCTGGAACTGTGACCCCTTCTTTTCCAAAGCTTTTCCACATGTGGCTGCCAGCTTAGCAGTGGGACGAATAAGCAGTGATCCTTCACTAGATCTTAGCCAAAGGCTGGATTTTGTGGTCCTACAAGAAGAATGTGAGACATCAAGAGCTCTGGTTCGATTCATTGGCTTTGAAAAGCTTTCCTCAGCTTTCATAGGCCCTCTGAACCCTGGTTTCTGTGAGGTGGCTACGCTTTTAGGGGAAAACTGGAACAAAGCCATCTTCTCGTGGATGTGCGTCAATTATAAGCTGGATTCCACCATCCACCACCCTACATTTGCAAGGACCCTGCCCTCTCCAACACAAGTTTTGTTTACAGTCATGAAATATTTCAGCTGGGCTCATGTTGGCATCATTGCTTCCAGTGAGGGTATTTGGATGGACACAGCCAAAAAGTTAGCAAGTGCGCTCAGGAGCCAGGGGCTTCCTGTAGGCATTGTTACCTCCACACAGAAAGGAGAAAAGGGCATTGAAGACACCTGGAACAAGGTGAAAAAAGTTGATGGCATTAGAAGTAAGTGCTTTGAGACACGTTCTTTTTTCATCCTTGTTATTTATTTTCTTTTCACCAGGGTAGGATTGCATTGTCATGCAGCAGGTGTAGCTTAAAGAATGTCATTTTGAGAGAATACTGGGCATTTTGTATGTAATGGAGATAGAGCAAAACAGGCTTCTAGGACATGAAGAAAGATAGGGTCCAGCTTGTCTGAAAAAAAGTCTATTTAGTGGACGGATGTCCATGAATGACCCTGTCAAGTGTAAGGAGAGGTTTGTAGGAAGGTTTTGTATTTATGGTGTTTTGGGTTATGGGTTCACAGAATCACAGAATGGTGGGGTTTGAAGGGACCTCTAAAGATCAACCACTCCAACTCAAGCAGGTCCCACCTAGATCAGGTCACACAGGAATGTGTCCAGGTGGGTTTTGAAGACCTCCTGAGAAGGAGCTTCCACACCCTCCCTGGACAGCTTGGGCCAGGGCTCCCTCAACTCACAGTGAAATAGTTTTTTTCTTAAGTTTAAGTGCAACTTTTTTGTGTTTCAGTTTCATCCCGTCACCCCTTGTCCTGTTAGTGGACACTACAGAAAAAAGGCTGTCCCATCCCCTTCACAAACACCTTCCAAATGCTTGTAAATATTAATGAGATCCCCTCACAGACTCTGGGACCAGATATTGAAACACAACACAGTGGTCAACCTAAAATCTATACATCTGGTGACCAGATGAATAGGTGGAGGTTGGACACTGCTAAGGACTGTGTGGGGTCTGTCAGCTCAGGGCACTTAAAGGGAAACGTCATGTTTCTCTATGAATGGCAACAGTGACTGTGACTAATGATCACTTTTGTCAAAGTTTCTCTCCACTTCTCCTCCTGCATGTCTCCAGGAATGGGTAATGTTCACAGCCTCCTTTGCTGGATGTTGCAGACTTCCCAGAGGCTGAAGAAAACCATTGTAGCTCCCAGCTTCCTCAGCACATAACATTGCTGGGGAACCATTAGAGTCTGACCTGTTACAGCAGTTCAGTCAGCTCTTTTCTTGGGAGAAGGGAGTTCTTTTGTGTTGAAAACCCCAGATGGATTAACCCTACTGTCTGCCATCCTTGTGTTTCAGTTATACTCCTGTGCATGCATTCTGTGCTCCTTGGAGGGAAGGAACAGGCCACCTTACTTACAAAAGCTCTGGAAATGGGACTAGCAGATGGAAGATATGTCTTTGTTCCATATGACACTTTACTGTACAGTCTTCCTTACCAGAACAACTCATTCAATGTCTTTGATAACGACAGCAAGCTCCAGGAAGCATATGATGCTGTGCTGACTGTCACACTAGAGTCTGGAGAAAGGACTTTCTATGATGCATTCAGGGAAGCCAAGAAAAGTGGTGAAATAAGCAGGGATTTGGAAGCCACACAGGTAAATGTTCTTTCTCTTGGCCTTTTTCAGGGACCTGGCAACAGGAAACGTGGGTCAAGCAAAAGTTACAAACTACAGGAGAGGCTCAACCCAGACTAGTTTGAGAAAAAGATGGTGGGAGCTGGATGTGGTCTGCACTCAGTTGGAAACAGTAGTTCTCCTGAATGTCTGGAGACATCCATGTCTAACTCAACCGGTTCATCTGTGGGACCATGCTGGGAATTCAAGAGAAAGGGTTTATCACAGAATGGTAGGGGTTGTAAGGGACTTCTAAAGATCATCTAGCCCAACTCCAATGCTCAAGCAGGTCTGACTAGATACGGTCACATAGGAACGCACTCAAGTGGGTTTTGAAACCTCCAGAGAAGGCGCCTCCACACCCTCCCTGGGCAGCCTGGGCCAGGGCGCCCTCACCTCACAGTAAAGCAGTTTTTCTGTAAGTGGAACTTTCTGGGTTCCAGCTTTTGTCCATTACCCCTATCACTGGCCACTACAGCAAAAAGTGTTGCCCCATCCTCCTGACAAGGACTTTTTAAATAGTTGTAAGTATTAATGAGGTCCCTCTTCAGTCTCTTCCAGGCTGAACAGTCCCAGGTCCCACAGTTTTTCCTCATAAGGAAGATGTTCCATTTCCTCAGCATCTTAGGAGCCCTGCACTGGCCTCTCTC
>WBNH01010120.1:0-33144 GCA_013401255.1 Urocolius indicus
AGGTCCCTTCCAACCCCTAAGATCCTGTGATTCTGCAAAAACATTAATGTCTGATTTCTTCTGGTACTTCTTGCAGTAGTTACAGAGGAGAATAAGACACAATGTCTTTTAAGCTTTTTTTTTAAAAATTATTATTAGGTTGTCTTTATGGTTCTGTTTACAATCAGTGCTTAGCACTAGGTCCATGGTGATGCAGTACCATTGCCCCATGGCACTGTAAAGAACTCCAGTTTAGCAGATTCAGAGTAGAGAAAACCTTATCCTGAGGTTCATTGTTAAAAAAGTAATGAATAAAAACCAAAGAACTGTGTGACTATTTGCTGCAGAAAATAAAATCTTCAAATTATCTGAATCTCAAAACAGAACTTGTCTGGATGTATTACAGGGAAAAAAATCCACCAAGAATATAAAATTTTGAGCTACATTTTTCTCCTCATCTGTCCTATGACTCATGTGAAGGGAAAAATACATGAAGGATAAGGGGAAAAAACCCTACATTTATTCTTTTATTACTTTAGTTCCATAGTCAAAATATTCTCTACTGTTGAAAATCCAAGATGTTTTCAAATAAGTCACCGTGGAAAAGTTCTGCTTGAAGAGGTGTGTAAGTAGCTTTATTCTATTTATTTTTAGGTGCATTTCATGCAAGCATTTACCTTAATACCAGAAGAACTTGAAATCATCAATGCAAGTTTCTTGTAATACCATTCTCCTACATCCTGGTGTGTGACACACGGCCCCGTTATACATTAATCAGCCTTCCAAAGTTGTAATTCATAAAATTTCTAAGAACTGCCTGCATTTGCATCACATGATATCTAGCAGGAATAAATTATCTTGGAAGAAGGAATTTTAGGCATTCTCTTTTCAGATGAATATTTATATATTTTCCTTTTGGCTGGGCTGGACTTGGTGAGTCTGATCTTATTTCATCTCAGAAGCAAAGATGTTTCGGGCTGGTTTACAGAGAAACTTGGCTCAGGCCACAGGCTCTTTATGAGAATGTAATGATTATTAAGCCATAGAAAGTGAGTGGAAACACTGCTTTAGGTCACATCATCACTGCAGAGCAGAAGGACAGGAAAATAAATACATAATTTTTCCTGTGCTGATACTGAAAATCAGAGTTTCACACCTGCTTTTGTTGTGGATTTCTTGTATGACTAAGACAAAATAATTCTGTGAAACATTTTCAAAGGCAATTGCAGCAGCAGGACACTGAAGTGTCAGTGAAAGCTAAAGCGAGTAAGTCAGTTTAAATCCCTGAGCTGCAATGTCTGTGTCCCAGCCCACCAACCCTGAGGTGGTTATAATTCTTCCATTCTTCCAAGCTAATTTTTTTTTCTTTTTATAGTACAGTCAGTTTTTGGAAGGAGTTAACTGACTAGCCAGGAATGGCTGGAAATTCAAGATTTCCACTTGGTGTGACAACATGGCATGTCAAAAAGGATTTCACTCTTGCCGAAAGGAAAAAATCTCTGTGTCTCACGGAGGAGAAACTTCTGGCAACTTTTTCCGTTCAAGAATGTCAAGTTAATTTCTTCTGACTTCCAAAAAATTAAACAGAGCAGCCAACTACCCCAAGACAACTTCCTCCATATAGGTTGTCATGGAGCCTAAGCGATCTGGACGATTTGGACTCCAGGGGGAATTATTTCCTCCTTGAACTAAAATGAATTGAAACAGACCTGAGATAGTTGTCCTTGTCAAAGATATTTACGTGTATTTACACTGTTGAACAGGTCTGTTAGACCACAAAATCAAAACTTATTTTTTACTTGCAGTTTTCCAGGCAACATCTCTGCCCTGGCTGGTGCAAATTGTCTCTGTTTGCTCCTACATTGCTTAAATCACTCTCTAGATATGAAAAACTCTTGGCTTAAATATAAGGGGTTCCAAAGAAATACAAGGAAAAATTTCTTCACTGTGAGGGTGAGGGAGCACTAGAACAGGCTGCCCATGTGGGTTGTTGGATCTCCTTCTCTGGGCACATTCAAAACCCGTCTGGATGAGTTCTTGTGTGACCTACTCTAGGCAGGGGGATTGGACTAGATGATCTTTCATGGGCTCTTCCAATCCTTCAGATTCTGTGATTCTGTGATTCTGTAAAGTGCTTCCCAGGATGATGGCAGAACTGCACTAAAACTTAAAAAGGAGACAGATTGAAATAGTTACTCTAATGGCTTTACACAGATTATGGATTCTTTTTGACCTCACCAAGGCAATTAGTTCTTGGTGGGAACAATCTGCACTGGTGGTGAGGTCCTTGGAGAGTCCAAAATCTTTATATCAGCAATCTTTGTAAAAAATTCCAGGAACCCACATTTTCTAAAAGATTGAACAGTGAACACAAAGTAGCTCCTTATAGTATCCATGTCAAATGACAGAATCCTCACTGGGAAAATTAATTCAGAGCAATTTATTTTTGAGGAATTTAGAATTATGCACTGAAATATTGTGAAAACAGACGAAGAAGAGTCCTGCTGCAAGAGGTTCTGCTTCACACAGGATGGAAGTGGAGAATCGTACCTATTTAACTGCTCATTCACAGCTTTTGAGAGAAGAGCAGCAAATAAGGCTGGAGTGAAACATAAAAAAACATCTAGTCCATCCTTCCACCATGAGAAAGGAGCTACTGTTCTTCAGACATCACTGTCTGATGTTTATCTAGCTTCTCCTCAGGAATCTTCAGTGATGGAGCCCTCCTGAAGGCAATGTATTCCAATGCTTCCAAAGAATTTTTTCTAATATCCAGACTAAAACTTCTTGGCTGTATGCTGTGCTTATTTCTAACTCTAAATATCCAAGTGATGGAGAACAGGGGATTTGCTTCCTCAGTGAAGTTACCTTTCATGGAAAGACTTATTATAAGTCTTTCATTTGAAGACTTATTATCATGGTTTGTAGTGGGAAATTAAATGTTCTGGGGATCATTCTCTGGCACTGGGTTAATCGACATGCAGCAGCCTGGATCTTTCTAGCAACATCCTTCAACCTCTAATACAGTCTGATCACATTAATCCTGCCAACTGAAAACATTGTTGGGTTGTATTCCAGGCCCTTTCCCTAGCAGCTGCCAAGGAGAAAGCCAGTCAATCCAGTGCAAACTAACAGAGGTGTTGCCATCTCACTTCAGTCTCCCTTTCTCTTCATGAAATTATTTCTGAAAGAGATAATTTTCAAGATCTCCCTTCATAACCATTGCTCTATGGTCTTGTTCTCCCCCTCACCCACATCAGACCCACGTGTAGTGTTTCAGCCAGAACCCGTCCCTTGCTGAGAAGCAATGTTCCTCTGCCTTGAGGGCAAAGTCCTAATCATGGAGTTCCCTGTTGCCTCAGTCTTTGCAGCAATAAGTTATTGACTTGTGTTCAGTCATGATTTATTAGAAGCACAAGGTTTTTCCCACAGAAGATATTCATTTGTTACCTATCCTTTTCGTGGCCAAGTGTAACATGTAGGCAGGAACCCTAATTGAATATATTTTCTCTTTGTCAGACCATTTCTCTAGTTTGTTCTTACAGATATTTCTGTCCTGCAACTTCTCCCACATTGATGTTATAAGAATCTTCGATATATAATGGCCAGATCATGAATGAATATAAAAAATGTTGCTAAACTCATGACAGACTATTAAAAAATACAATTTCCCGGTATGATTATCTGAAGCACCGTTCCTGACTTTTTGCATTCATTCCATAATGATTTAATGTAGACATCTCCCTGGCTTGCCTTTATGAGACAGTGTCAAAAACCTTGTTAAAAATCACTAGCTACAAACACTAACTAGCTCTCTTCTATCCATCCATAAGGCCTGTTACATTGCCAGAGAGGAAACCAATTCAGATTGCCTCAGCGTGTTCTGGAGCAATCCATGTGGCTGTTATTTGCATTGTTAACTTTTATGTGCTTCTGGATTATTTTTATTGTTTGTTCCAGTCCTGTTCTGGGAATTGAAGCCAACGTGTGGCATCTGTGATTCCAACTGTGCTCTTTTAGAGACAGGAATGCTGCTTATCCTTCTCCCTCTGCTTGATCCTCACCTGAACTGTGCAACTTTTTGCAGAGTACTTTGAACCAGCAACACTCTGAGTGCTTTAGCCAGGTGCTAAAGATGAATGATGTGGCTGATCTGAAAGGCTCTAATTTATCGAAGTACTCCCTCACTTTTTCTTCCCCTATTCTAGCAGGAGATCTTACCTTTTATCTGTCACACTGTATTTAAGCTACCTGATTTTAGTCATTATTTTCAATGAAGGCTGAAGCAAAAAAGCTTTTGGCCTTCCTTCGAGACACCATCTGTCAATAGCTTTCCTTCAGCACTTTCTTGATTTTCTTCTTACAGAGTGACTTCTCATTATCATTTTATGCTTTTGCTTGTCTCATTTTGTCTTCTGCTGTCACATTACTTATTTTCATCTCTACCAGTCTAGTCTGGTTTCTGCTTTTGCGTGTATCCCAGTGTTTGAGGTCATAGAAGAGCTTGTGGTTTAACCAAGTTGGCTTATTGCCATTGCATCTTTTGTTTCAGAAGAGGTTACTCTTCTACTTGCAATATATGTTTCTCAAAAAAGAGTCAGTTTTCTTTAACTCTCTCTTCTCATATACTGTCTTTACATAAGATCTTACCTACTTGTTCTCAAAATCTATTGAAATCTGTGTCCTTGAAGCCCACTGTTTTGATTTGGTTGCTCTCTCCTTCCTTTCCTGTGAATCATAAACACTGTCATTTTCCCATCCTCGTCTCAATTTTGACTTTTGCATGTCCAGCCATTATTTATAAATCCCTATAAATCTTCCCCCTACTCATTCTCTGCTGGATTTTACCTACACATCAAGACATTGTCATCAGAACATTCCTGAAGCTCACTGAACACTACCTATAGTTCCCTACATACAAAACTTGTCCACAGCTGTTCTTTCAAACTGAGATCAACTGGTAGAGACCTGCCCACATCTAGACAGCTAAACTATCTTGCCTCTCAGACTAGGAGCCTTGCCTGCAAGCTCTGGCTGCTGCTATCTTCTAACTCCAAGCAGTGTTTGTGAAGTGTTTTGGGACAGTGACAGGGACCTGAGGGCAAAACTATGTCAGTGAATGCCTCAGCACTTTGATATGAAGGCAGCACATCAATGCTGAGGAATGCATTCTGTCTAGAACCATCTCTTGTTTCTTCATTTATTACTTTCTCAACAGATTGCTGAAGAGTGGGAAATCCCTGGAGACCATCCCTTCCCAGAGGGTGCTTCCGGTAGTTTAAAAAATGTCATCTATCCGCACTTGTTGAGTGTGCTGTCTGCAGTAGACAGTTATCCTGACAGCACGTAATGTCCTTCCACTTCCTTCCAACTCTTCCTTCTTCTGTGTTCTGGAGCTAAAAACAAGCCCCATGTTGTAGGCAGCCATGCTTCCCTTCTCCCCTTTCTTTTCCTTCCTGAACAAACTGCATTCTTTTTCATGAGTATGTGTCATGGGTTCGTGTGGAGCTGCTTTTTGCTTTGTAACGGGGAGGGGGCTGCAGTGCAGGTTCCAGTAAGCAGTTCTTAAAACATCCCCTGGCTCTGAGGTGAACCCACCTCCAGCCTGGGGTGGTACAAGATGAAGGTGACCACGTGGATCCCACAGTCAGAGAAGGAAGAAGGAAGGAGCAATGCCAGACTGGAGACCCCTCTGCAACCTGCAGCAAGAACATGGTCGTGCCCCTGCAACCCATGAAGGGCAATGGCAGGCCTGAGAGTCACCAGCAGCTCTGAGTGCACCCAGATGGGCAGAGACTATGTGAGGAGGGGCCATGGCACAGGCCGTGCAGGAGAGCCTGCGGGCCACAGAGACACACAAAGGAGGGGAGAGGAGCTGCAGCCCTCGGGATGAAGGCCCATTGGAGCAGCTGTGCAGGGCTGCCCAGCCTGTGAGGGGCCCCTGTGCTAGAGCAGGGAGGCCCAACCAGGAGCCGCCTGCCCTGAGGAGAGACAAGTGGCAGGAGCCATGGGGAAAGGACGCACTGAAACCCCCATTCCCTGCAGCCCTGAGCTGTTCATGGTGGGAGATAAAGACACGAGGATCAGGGCTCTGAGCCCAGGAGGAGGGAATGAGTGGGAGGTGGTCTTAAAGAGCTGGTTGTGCTCATCATTGTATGACTCTGTGGTGTTTTCTGTTTGTTGTGCTTTTGTTTGGCAGTAGATTAAAGTAGTTTCTGTTTTCCTCCCCGAGTTGACTAGCCCTGTCTGTTTTACCTGGAACCATAAGTGGGAAGTGAGCCCTCCCTGTCCTTAGTGAGTTCCAGAGACCCTTGGTATTTATGGCTGATCATGGTCTTTTGTTCCTGGATGCCAACATATGAACAACAGCATGCCAATCATATGAATTATCCCACCATAGCCTATTTTATGCCTATTATTTTTTGATCATTATATAGACTTCCTCTTATAAATCTCAAGCTTTCGCGCATTAATCTAAACATCAAGATGTTTTAAAAGGTGACACTCCCTAGCACACACACCATCTTTCATCCCTCCTGTAATCCTTTTGTGGACAAATTTGTGATTCTCTTTGGCTAGAAATGGATATTGGAAATTATTTCATTGGTGTGGGCAAAAAAAAAGGAGTTAGGTCAGATACGTTTTGTTTAGCTTCAGATGAAGAAAAAAGTTGCAGAACCGGGACAGTGACACCCGCCCTCCATCTGAACGTGCTTCATCTTCTCAGGTTCAGAGTCTGTGCTGGAAGCATGTGATATCCTGGCAGTAACACAGCAAATGTCCAAGAGGGAAATGACATATTAAAATGAAAAGACAAACACATTTTTCACCCTGACAGACAGCTGGCTTACATCTGTATTTTCACAGGCATCGGCAGTGTCGACTGTTATTGTTAAAGGCTCAGATACTACACCGAAGTGTCAGAGGATCTGCCCGTGTCTTAGACATCCTAAGGTGATTAATGGGTTTTTGAGTCTTCTCTCTAGGACACCTTAACGTCAAAAAAAGGGGAAGTTGTTAGCGTGTTTTGTGTCAGCACCGTATTTGTGGCAGAAAACACTCCTGCTTGCCATGAGGGCGGCCTTGGGGAAGAGGACAGAGCAGTGGTGTCAGACTTGCACCTGCTGCCCCTCTACCCCTCCCTGACACCCACATGTGGTCACCCCTGGCCATGGCAGATGTGAAAGGGAGGCTTGGGCTGTGAGAGTTGTGGGTAGGAGTTCATAGAATCATAGAATCATAGAATGCTAGGTTCTCCCAGCACAGCCCTTGGGCAGGCTGAGTGCAGCCAGGCAGCCCTAAGAAGCAGCTAACAAGTTAAATCCCACAGCAAGCTCCCCTGCAGTGAGGAAGTAAGAATAGCAATGACAACACAAGTTTTCTGAAGGCCATTGGACGCTTTGAAGCAAAATTAAGACAACAGCATGTATTTGCATAGAGTAGAAATTCCAGCTCCATTTGTTGCTCATCTGTTTCCACAGCATTGGGATCAGTGTGCCCTGTGCAGAAAGCTCCCCCCAGCCCTGCCTTTCTGTCCCTGCAGGGGGATATTGCAAATCTTTTTGTTTCTGCTGTCACTTTCCCTGGCAGCAGACACAAAGGGTGCTGATAGGAGAGGCATTAGCTCTGGCATAAACCACCAGCAGCAAGTACGACCGATTGCAGCTGTGCAGCCCTGTGCTGGACCATGTACACACACACAGAGCCAGGGACATCAAGCTGCCTGGGAAACTCTCTGTGAGATAACTTGAACATTCATGCAGAATGTGTGCCACTGTCTGGAAGCTCCTGTCACCAGAATCAGCTGGGGCAAAAGGGAAAGAAGGTTAAATGCCAGTGCTTTGGGCTTTGCTCATCATTCTGGGTCATTTGTTCTGTGTGTGTCTTGCTAGGGCTGCATCTCACACCCAAGGTTCTTCTGTAATGGTGGATGCCATTTCTCTGTCAGAGGTGCCAAGAGAGATTTGTTTGGGATTAAGGATATTGTTTTTTATGGATTTTGGCTATGCCATTGCTTTGATTTTATAATCCTTCTACAAGAGCTTGGAACAAAGGCAGGGGACATTTTCCAATCAGCGTCACTGAGAAAATACCACAACAAGCTATCTTGTCAGTGCAGTAGCTGCATGTATGCCAAAACCTGTGTGTTGAAATGGTCGTGAAAGATATCAAAAAAGGGAGATGCAGACTGACAACGGCAGGTTCTGGGCTTATGTCCCTATGCAATTGTACCATCTCAAATGTGTCCTTGTTTTATGGTGCCTCTGCAGCAGCCACTTAAATGCACTGCAAAGGTTTGTAGATCATGGAGATACGGAGAAATCAGAGTGTATCTAGTGAGCCAGAGTGACTGCTAAAGGGAGGAAGAAAGTGGAAGGGACAGAGGGGAGCTTCTCTGTGGCTTCAATGCAAATCTTTGTAGTTGTCCTGGAGGTAACTTAGCAAGTCTTGGTTTGACCTCTATTTACATGGTGGAGTGGTGAGAACCATAGTCTCTATAGTCTCTTCTCCTCCGTGCTGCTTCCCATTGCTCTCAGCATGTCTCCACTGTCATGAACTGGATACACTTAGGGGACTTGGGTGAAGAGTGAGCCCCAAAATCTCTTTGTGGCCTCTGAGAAGGGGGTTGGGTGGATTTACGTCTTCCCACACTGCAGAGTATAATAAAAGTCTTAACTGATGATGCATGCAAAATGGAGATCCAAGTGATGAACAGTTATGTTTCTTTGCTGTGCTCTAGCAAATCTCCTGGGAAGCCTCTCTGTTCCTCAACCCCAGCATCCTCCCACAGGAAGGAGCCTTTTGCTTTTGGAGGAGGAGAGCCATCACAGCAGGCTCCACATCCTCCCCGTGCTTCTCCGAGTGAAGGAATTTGCTTCAGAGACACATCTTTTCCCTGCCATGAGTTGGACAAGACGCTGTCTCCTGGGGACCATCACCATTTCAAGGCTAAAGACCTCTTTGAGCTCATAAAAGGTGAGGGATGCCAGCCCACCATTCTCCAGGAGCCCCCAGGCTGCCTTGGACCCCAGAGAGGTGAAAGGTGGGAACGTTCAAAGTACACCATAGCACACTTCTGTTTTCTAGTGCTTCTGGAAGAGTTCAGATGCACAAGAGGCTGAGGGTCTCTAGGGAGGGCGGGATATTTTTAGCTGTCACTTGGCTGATGTTTGCTGTCATGTAGAGGGAGTTTGTTATTCTTTTCTGTATGGATTATATTCTTTTAGGAATAGCAAAAGCTCCAAGAGTCTGGGATAGGTGCTTTTCTTACATTCACATAGGAATAACAGTAATAATAACAATAATATTAGTAAAGGAATAACTTTGTAGAAATACCCAGGGTTTCACCAGAATGTCCCGTCTTATTCAAGCAGTGTAGCTGCTCCTTTAAAAAAAAAATGTGTAGCCTTTTTTCAGCCTTTCTGAAAAGGAAAAAACCCAGGATTATGTAACTGGCATTATAGACCAGCAGTTTTGCCCACTGTGAACTCGTGTGACACTTGAAAACAGTAGTTTTTGGCCGAAATTCAGCACATCACTTAGGCATATGCTTAACTTTAAGCATGAGAATAGTCATAGTGCAATCAGGGGGACTGTTCACATGTTTACAGTTAAGTCTCAATCCAAATGCTTTGCTGAATTTAGGCCTACTGGGAACTGAGAATGCTAATACAGTTTTCAGAGCCTGACCCTGTAAAATATTAAATGCAGCTGAGCCCTTTAATTCCCACTGAAGTTAATGGAATTGAGGGTACTTGGCATTCTTTGGGTGTGTGCAACCCTACACAGAATCAATCCCCAACTGCAGCCTGAAATCAAGGAACGATGCTTCTTGTTTGCAGGTCAGATATGACCTACCAAAACACAGAGCCCTTCATCTTAAAGAGAATCTTTCACTGGGAGCTCTTGGAGTCCAGAGCAATGAGGTTACATGCAAAAATACAGTGTGCAGCCATGATAAATGAAAAGAAGCAATGGGGGTGATAGTGGAAGGTCTCAACAATGTACTTTTTCAGCCACACTTGTTAGTTATGTTCAGAATGTGATGCCTCAGAGTGATTTGGAAGCACTTGCTTTTGACTTGCCTTGGTATTTGCTGCTTTGCCAGTTTCTGTAGGGATTGAAGCAGAGTTTTGATACAGGATCTGGAAAAGGAGGAGAGGAGACTTGGCTGAAAGATCTGTATTTTGAAGGTTTTATTTTTATGTGTATATTTTTATTGGCTTACACTTCATTTTTTTAAAAATTATATTTCTTATTGGAAATAGCAATGCTGATGAGGAAAAGCTCCAAAAGCTTTCAAACCACAAACTCAGCCGCATACTTGAAGCTTTTAAAACAGTCTGCAGAGCAGGCTGTCCATTTTTGGCAATCAAAAATGTTGTTGAACATTTTAAATATTGGTAAGAATTGAATAAAAATGTAGTTGTGTTTTGCTACTTGTTTTTCTCCAACTATTTCAGGGAACTGTCTGCAACTGTTGACAGCCCTTTTGAAATGAGCAACTTCTTGTTGTTGTTGACAATCCTTTTGAAACAGGTGACATTTTTTCTTTTAATCAACAATTAAATATAGTACAAGATTTTCAGCCATGCTTAAAGGTTTGGATGGCTTTGCAGAGCAGTTCGGGCTGGGAAACCGCAAGGATGCTGGCTGGCAGAAGGAAGGTTGCAGTGAATGGCATCAGTGACAAGAGTAACAGTTTGGGGGGGTTGGTGGGGAAGAGGATTTGATGGTAAAGAAAGAAACCTGAAAGAGGTATCAAGTTTCTCAGATCAGATCAATAGCAAAAGTAACAGTTGAAGCAGCTGTACTGGAGGCTATAGGACATTTCTATCAGGATGAATTTGTGACTGAGAACATGGCTTGTCAGCAATAGACATTTTCTGTAGCAAAAAAGAAAAGGCTTCATTTAGGGTCAGCTCGATCCATTCTTTTTTTTTTTTTCATTAAATTAAAATGATGTAAATCCTTTGATTTAAAAAAAAAAGTTCAAATAAAAGTATTGCATATCTTTAGGGGAAAAGAATGGGATGTGGAGATCATAGAATCACAGAATGGTAGGGGTTGGAAGGGACGTTTATCAAGTCCAACCCCTCTACAGAAGCAGGTTCACCTAGATCAGGTCACACAGGAACGCATCCAGGCGGGTCTTGAAGACCTCCAAGGAAGTAGCTTCCACACCCTCCCTGGGCAGCCTGTGCCAGGGCTCCCTCACCCTCACAGTGAAATACGTTTTTCTTATGTTTAAATGGAACTTTTTGTGTTCCAGCTTCATCCCATTACCCCTTGTCCTGTTGCTAGATACCATAGAAAAAGGGATGCCCCAACCTCCTGACGTGTCTCCCAGTGTATAATGTGCAATTAGCTCACCAGGTTGCATAGTATTGGAACAAGCATCATTTTGATACCTGGCAACAGCTGTAGGAGAGCTGCAAAGCTGTTCTCTCTGTTCCTTTCTGGGTGAGACCCTTTATTTCCCAACGCCCACTATATGTTCTTCCCACTGTAACGTAAACAGTGAAGACCACATTACACTGAAGTGCAGTTTCCTGTGGATTTTGATTCAGAGAAAGCAAAATCTGCAAGGGAAGTGTAATGCAGTCTGATGTTGTTCTTCCTCTGAATAAAGCATGTCAAGCGAATGAAAGAAAAATCAACATTTAGAGTTCAGGAATTAGAAATGCTGAAAATTTTTGTCTAAATATGTAGCAGTGAAAATGTTAGTATTTCTGAGAATGTGCTTTTAAAATTTGAACCTTTTATCCTATTTTGGAAGAAAATTAGTGTTGGAGTTTTCAGCTGGAAATTCTGCTTTTCAGTCAAGTCTGAGCTAAACTGATGGGAAAAGAAATGGCAGATCTTGATAATCAAGATATGAGGTGATGAAAACTGGATGAATATTCTAGTTGACTACATGGGAAGTCTGAATGATTTACAAATTGCAGAGGAAAATGCATCACAACTTGGGTAATATTTTTGTATTCTAGCCAAGAGAAAGAAAGAGAATGGCAAAAAAAAAAAATGCTCACCACTCTTGAAGCTACATGGCAGGATTATGTTAAAAGCACTGGAGGGCAAGAGCTGTCCTGGAGAAAAACTGATAAATCCAGTCTGATATTGGAATCTGGAGGATTATTAGAGCAGCAGACTTGGGTGTGTGGTAATGTTTAGGGAAGCTGGACTGAAAAAGGCATCTGAAGAAATCAGATTAGAAGTCATGGGAGCAGGACAAATGCCCCAGAGAGGTGAAAAAAAAAAAGGAGAAATCTGACATCATGACCCTTTCCTTCTTTCCCATAGATACTTCTTTCATACAAACGAGCCTGACCTTCCTCCCAGGATTTTAACGTACCAAAGCAGCATGGCACAAGGGTCCTGTGGCACTTCAGAGAGATTTGCACCTCTTACTGCTGCAAACAGCCACAAATATCTCCAATCTAGCTTCAAAGTTTCTGCTGGAGGCAGCTGGACAGATAGCCCAACAGATGTCTGTACCCAACAGATTTACTTGCTTTCAGCAGAAAGAACAAACGACTGCTGCTAGTTTCAACACACAGATACATTAGCTTGGAGGTTCACAATGATGTTGCTTGAGTGGGATCTCTTTCCCTGGGCTTTCCCATTCACTGTGCCATGGGAATGCTCTGTCCCTCCCAGACCCCACATATGACCGAAATGCCACGAGACGAGGAAGGATGTTTGCACTTGCCTGTGCGCTGTTGCCCTCTGCTTCTCCAAACTGCAGGGGCCACCTTACAATAATACTTATATAGGGCTATATATTTTCCTAGCATTGTGCAAATATTAACTAATTAATACCCAGGACTCCTGTCACCCATTCTGCTAGACTCTACCAGCCCCAGGCAAGTCATTTAACCTCTGTTTGTCTTAGCTCTCCCATCTGTGACACATTGTTTTTAATTGTCTTCTGAGAAGCCAAGCAAGTTGAATGAGATTTTGGATATGCAAAAACAACTTGCACAGGATTATGTGGAATGGTCTGACTAAGCTGCTTGTGGATCCTTTGTCAATCCAGGTTATACTTTAACACCACCAGTACTGCTGGAATAGGCACTTGGCAGACCAGGTTCATATGTGACTTCCAAGAGGGAAAACCAGTTTTGAACAAGTCCACTTCTAATCATTGAAGGAGAGTGGGTAGAAGAGATAGTGGTTAGCATGACAGCTGCTCATGTGTCAAGTGGAGGTTTACTTAAGCTGTGTTAGTCTACAGAGGAGTGGATCCAGAGTCCTGCATGAGACATACAGAATGGTTCTCCAGCAGCCTTCACTCCCTGGAAGAGACAATGAGAAATTCAATACAGCTCTGGGGAAGATCCTAATGGAGAACCAACCTCAGGACAGACCAAAGCACTTGGACCCTGACTTTGGCTCTAATGAGGCTACAGCTTGTACCTTGAGCCTGTTCTGCATTTATGTGTAGGAGGAAGCTGGTGGGATATTTTTGGTTGGTGCTGCGTTTCCCCCTACATGAGCACAATTCCCTGTAGACAGTAGAGATAGTGAACACACTGAGACAGGATCAGAGTATGAGCTTGAGCCTTTGCAGCTGGTCGTAGATGAGCAGGATCGTGAGATTAGCCTTGCCTTCTTGGTCAGGCCCTCTGACCAAGAAATGTATTTCTCTGGAGCATAAGCACTGTGACAAAGTTGCAGAGCTTTGATGCTGTGGTGGTCTAAACCAAATTTTCCAGGCACAGGTTGCTGTAAGGAGAGGTGTGACAAAAAATTCTGGGCAACACTGGTGAAGCTACTGGTAGAAACATGCCATCACGTTTCCCAGGAGTACCTCTACTTTGTTGTAGAGCAGTGTGATCCCAAAGGCTTTTCTAATAGTGTTAATGGACACTGCAAGTATTCAACATAATCCCCTCCTCCTTACTTTTATTTTTTTCTCCATGCAAGACTCAACAGATGGGAGCAACAGTGATGTTAAATTGCTACAGCACCTCTGTACCACTGGGGAATTTTTCCCCAGAGGGGATCCTCACCTGGCCCTCAAGGTTGCTTTGCACTGCCGGTGGGCTTTGCTTAGGAAACACATGCTAGCAGATGTAACCTGCTGCAGAGGAACCAATTAGAAGGGCAAACAGCTGCCTTTCTCAGATTAGAAGTATTTTTTTAAATCCTTCCAGTAGGGGTGTTTTTTTACTTCTTCTGACTTGCCACTTAAATGTAGCTTACTTCTCACCATATTAATGAAAAAAAGAGAGTTCAGAGTCCTTTACACAGGCAGTGTTGCTCTTCCAAAAGCTCAGGTTTTCCAACCCTGTTACTGAAAGCCTGGAAGGTGAAACTTTGCACTAAAAACCATTTCTGACTGAGTGAAATCTCTTTCACTGATTTAAATGGCTTTGAGATGGTTTTGCAACCTGTATTTTTAAATGAAGGGATAAATATGCGAAACCTTGACCCAGAAAAGCACTTAAATACATGTTCAACCCCATATGTATAAGGATGCAGGCTGGATTCTGGCCATTAGAGGCAGGATTATACACAAACATTTGCAAAGCTGGTTTTATTTTTAATGAAAATGGAAAACTGGCCTTTTTAATGTAAAGGCTCTAAAATGGGTCATTGCAAAGTGTGTGTGTAGGGTCGCAGTTTCTTCCTGGGCATAATCAATGAGCACGTGAGAAAAGTTCTGAAACTATAGCTTTCACAAAGTGGTGAATTCTTGAAAGTATGGGAAATCTGCTTTTAAATCAAGACTGAGTTAGACTGTGTTTACAGCTGTTAATATAAACAAGGAAACCTAGCTACAGAGCTCACAGCATGACTGCGACATCGTGTTTTTGTTACACTGACTGAAAACTATGCATAATAATCAGCAGATTATTTGGTATTTAAATACAAGTATGGATTCAGTTATGAGCCTCTGAAGATGAATATTAAATTAAGGCTCTTTAACCCTGTCATCCTTTTGCAAATACCTAATACTTAACCATTGCTAATTTTTACTTACAACAAATCTGGAGTTCCAATGGTTGCAATTAAGCAGTTAAACACTGTAATTAAGAATCAAACTGAAAGCTCGGTGAATATGCTTAATATAGAAAGCAGGGACTGAGTAGGAAGGCATGGATTAGACACACACATTATTAAAACAGCTTTTCTTGACCCATGCAGCTTCCAGGATGCCTATTGCTCTGTACAGGGTGAAGTAAAAGAATTCAGCTGTGGCATCTCTATTGGGCTGAAAGGGATTTCTTTGAAAGAGTTATACTCTCTTTAGACAATGAAATAGAATTTAGACTTTCAAAATGCCTGGCTTCTCAAATGCTTGTTTGCTTGTTTGGGGGGGAAAAAAAATGCTAGTGGTCCTCCATTCCCTTCTCCACAAACAAACAGTAAAACAGTATGGGAAGGAACAGGAAGGTAATGAGGGTATTTCAAAACGATTTCTGGTACTCCCATGACCCGATTTTGATCTTGTGTGGTTTAAAGGAGCCTTTGTTTGAATTTAATGCAAGCAGGAAAATGAAGCTGAGCAGTGGTGTTGAAACAGCACAGAAAAAAAAAAAAGAGATAGAAATACTACTTCTGAACAGCCCTGGAGAACACATGCTACGCAGTTGTATGTCCTTAGCTGGTGGATCCCACTTAGGTTTTACTCTTTCTGTTTAAAAAACACGTGTTTCCATCAATCTTGGGCCCAAAATGTATCACCATATATGTATTATGGAAATGATGTCTCAAAAAGTTACAATGTATGTGTTTTTTACATTGTATGCATCCAAAAAAAAAATGTATAATCAGCCTACTTTTGTAGAAACAGCTAATTCCTCCTCTCTCTGTGCACCCCTAAGGGTCCATAACCCCAGGAGGGTTGAGAGACAGGTTTAGAGACAGGAGGACTTGCTTGCCTGTCAGTTCATTGTTACCTGTGGCATGTAACACAGTTGCAGGAGCTACCAAGGAGGGGCAGGGACTCCATCAGGCAGAAAGCATGCACTTGGGTGGAAGACAAATAAAAAAGACATGTGCCAGAGGGAAAGGTAAGGTCTGTGCACAAAGGGCTGTGTGGGAAGGTAAGATTGGACACCTAAGCTGTCAGAGAAAGTTTGGGGTTTTAGCCCTTGATAAATCTCAGTGATTTATTCAATGTCCTGAGGCTGAAGAGCTGCACTTTGCCCCTCACTCATCAGTGTCTAGGCCACCATCATATTTGGAGCTGCTCTCCTCCTGTTCCTGCCATCTACATTGGGGCCTTCTGATGAAAAGTGCCATGTTTCACAGTCAGGATACACTTTAGGAGCAACGAGCAAACCTCAGAGCATCTGGAGATACAGCGTGGTTAAGCAATCAACATTCAAATAAATAATACTTTGCTTTTTTTTTTGCTTCATTCTGCCTTGGGACACACATGGGTTTTACTGAATTTGGACCTTTTCCTCATGACTGCTACTGAGCTCGTGCTCTCCCCACTGACTCTCTGAGAAAGAAGGGGTGTACTGGGAACTGGTGAGACCTGGAAAACCCAGGTCCTGCCCTGCTTCAACTGAAATTGTCCTCCATGATTTTTGCCAGGACATTACCTCCACCACACTGCTTCTGTCTGTCATTGCTAAAAGCATCAGCATTGCCTCGTGGGGTCAAAATCTATCCATGACTACAAGAGTCTTAGATGCTGTGTGGTGAAAACCATGTAAGTGTATGGATGGAAGGTAGCTTTATGTGAAGGTTCTCCTGGTGGCTGCCTCACTTACTGCTCTTTGCTAAGCAAGACCGAATGCCCATATTTTCTGAATGAAAGAACCGAAAAAGAACACTCTGGAGGGAACAGAAAGGGAGAAGACCCCACAGGACCCTCTGCAGAAGAACTTGCTTTGCTTTAAAAGCATGGATTTTAAAAATACAGAACTTTTGGAGAGATCAGACTATATCCTTTCTGGCCTGAGAAACAGGGATCCATTAACATGCCAGCAAAGCACGTCCTTGACCATCCCTCTACCTTTTCTGAAGTCGAGGGTTGGCCATATCGGGTTTGTGAGCCAATGTTTAACTGACTTGAGAGACCCCTCACATGAAGGCAGCTATGCTATTCTAAACAAATCTTGAATGCAACCAGTTTCAGCATACTGACCTAAACTGGCTATGCAAACATTTTTGTATGTATCTAGCTGCCTCCATGTTGAGGGGTGAATGGTCTGAAGGCTGATATAAAAGCATGAGTATGGCAAGTGCTGCTCTGAGGGGCAGGAGCTGCAGGCGTATAATCACTCCTCTGCAGCATGCACATCTGAAAGTGGTCAGCTCCCAAATCCCTTTGTGGATCCAGCCCCTAAAATGGAAACCTTTTGTTTCTGAAATAGGCAAACTTTCCTGAGGTTTTTTTTCTGATGATTTCCTCACCTCCCCCCCACCCCACCCCCGCTCCCACTACATTTTTTTGGCTGAAACCTAGTCACTAAATCTGACCCAAATTAAAAAATAGCTTTGGCTGCCAGTGGGGAGGGAAAGGCCTGACTCTAGCATGATGTTCCAAAAAATCTGGGGTTTTGTGCAAAATTAAGTAGGGAGAGGTTCATTTGTTTTTTTTTTTTTAATAACATATCAAACCTCATCCTGTCCTAACATTGAAGTGGTGGTCAGAGCTGTTTCTGCTTCACTGGTGTTGTATGCCCAAGAGTTTTGACAAGATGTTAACACGGCGTACTCAGCATGTACTTGGTTCACAGCAGTTGTTGCTCATTGACATCTGAGCTGCTTTCTAAATGAACCTTCCAAGCAGGCTCTTCACGATTAAGATTTTAATATTTCCATTATAATCCTTCTTTTTTTTTACAACAGATGATTTCAATGTAAAGGAAAGATCTTTTCCACATCCAAACTGGCAACAGAGGTAGACAGGGAAGCGGTTTTTGGGTTCGCTTTTTAACTTTGGCTTTAAAAGACAGTTTTGATTTGATTCTTTCTGTTATGACAAGTCTCTCTCTCTTTTCAAATTCCAGAATTTCCTTTTCTAAAATTCTTTCATTCTGCAAATATCCATGTTTGGACTTTCTTAGCCAGGTTATTTTAATCAATAATAACCAAAGGTTATTTTTCAAATCTCTGGTACAGGGTCTAGGAATGATATTTTCCCTTCTATTTGGGTAGCTAGAAACTCAGGGCTCATTCCTGATTTTCCAGTACAGACTCAAAGTGAGCATCAAACCCCACCAGGATAAAGGATGAGATCCTGAGTGTTTGTTTCAGGTCAGCTGCGAACAGTTTCTGATTTATCCCCTTGACTCCTGTGGAGTTACTTTTGAAGAAAGGTCTTAATTGGTATGAGCTGGGGCAGCTGTCTCTGGTCTTCAGAAAAAAAACAGGGACACTTGCTAAGTACATTAATTGGGTTATAAAAGTTGCCTGTCAGGAAGGAGAGGACAAGTGTGATGAATTGAGTTAGCAGGAAACGGAGCCAGCCACAATATAGTTCTGCGAGACCTGCTCGTGGTCTCCCTCTCAAAACATAACCAACTGCAGCCAAGCATGACTCCACCATTGTTTTCGATGTGGCCCTGGTGATTTTTTTACAAGGCTAGTGATAGGATTCCTTGGCACACAGCCTGGACTCTGCTGCTTCTTTCATGGGAGGGGGACTGTTGGGTTTTCCCCGCTGTCTCCCGCTGCAGAAGTTGAACTCAGTTGCTATGTCGCACTGAAAGCACCCTGGGAATAGACAGTTTCGTTCCCCTCTGGAGGTTGTCGAAATAAGATGAGGCCCCAAGCTACTGCTGAGCTTGCATGTGGGTTCCACACAACCAGGCCTTTGTACACGTGGAGCACTTCATCACTACAAGCACACCGCTGAAGTCAACAGCAGCTCCCATGGAGGGAAGGGAGGGATTTTTTTCTCCATGGGAAATAAGGAAAGCAGTGTAAGGAGGCTGCTGGTACAACAAAAACCGTGTGAAGAGTCTGTGTTGGAGCACAGCTTTGAAGGCGTGCATCCTTGGCCGAGTGACTTGAGACATAGGTTGCAGGACTTGGAACTGTTTAGCCTGAAGAAGACTGAGGGGGAACTCATTAATACAAATATCTAAAAGGTGCACGTCAAGAGGATGGGGTGGCACTTTTTTTCTGCTGTCTCAAGTGACAGGACAAGGGGTAATGGATAAAATCTAGAACACAAAAAGTTCCACTTAAACATATGGAAAAACTACTGTGAGGGTGAAGGAGGTTGTGGAATCTTCTTCTCTGGAGGTTTCAAAACCTGTCTGGACACGTCGCTGTGTGACCTGATCTAGGTGAACCTGCTTGAGCAGGGAGGTTGGGCTGGATGATCTGCAGAAGTCCCTTCCAAACCCTACCCATTCTGTGGTACTGTGAGCTACATAATCCTTGTGCCTCCTGCCCTTCTCCCTCCTAATTCGTTCTTAAGACAGAGATTGTGGCAGACAGATTGAGGTGGGACCTTAAAAATTGGTGATGGCGATGGTTTTCATAGTCTTTACCGGTTCTCTCTGGTGAGTCATTAACCTGTCATCTTGAACCGGTGACTGACTTTCAATCTGAGGGAGCAGTTTATATCCACTTACCTGTTCATGTGAAGCAATAAAGCCATAATGTTTTAAAAAGAAAGGAAGCCAAACTTCTCCCATGTCTCCATAGATCCTGCAAATACTTCCGTGGCTGTAAAGAGCTGATCCTGTCTCCTCACTTGATAACAACAGGTGTGCTCGTATGCCATACACCCCTATCAACACTCCTCAGCAGTTTCTGTTTATTTGACTTGCTTTATAAAATAACGTGTCGATTTGAAAATCATTAGGTATTCCTACCAGGAGTCAAAGACCACATTCAGAGTGGATTACATGCATGTTTCTTAAAAGTGTTAATGTGCTAATCTGCTGGTTACTTGATCCAGGCAAAATGCCATCATATTCCGCATGAGCAAAATACCACGGTTCTTGGAGTTTTCATATAAATATTACCCACTGTGCTTCCACATTTGAAGTGTTACACTTGCCTATTAAAATCAGCAAGCTGGAACTAGTATCTGGAAATAAGTGATATTACTGTTTTATTTGTGAACTTCAGATTCGGATTCTTTTTTAATAAAATGCCTTACAAATAAGGAACAGAACATGAATCTTAGTGTTACTTCGTGTATATCATGTAAATATTTCAACTATGCCTTGCAGCAATAAAAGCACATTATATACACACTGCATTACCATTGTGACCAATAACATGTGACTTGCTCTACTCTATTTAGTCCAAAACCAAAACAGACTCAGGGCAACACCACACTTCTTACAACAGTATACTGCAAGTAAGGAACCAGGCTTGCAATGAATAAGGCCTCACACTAAATAAGAGCTTGTTCATTAAGAAGCTATTTGGATTATGGAGTACTCCTGACTCGACGTTTAAAAATGTTTTATTTGTTCATTGGAACAGGGGTGGGATGAGGCCACACAAACAGTAGCCGGTCTGTGATCTTGCAATTTGCAGTATGTTCCCTGCTGTTTCTTGCAAACCAAGTGTGTGAATAGGAGAACCCAAGTGTGTGAATAGGAGAACAAGATGACTTTTGGTGCAGTGAGACCACAGCAGTGAGCCTACAGGTATTACCCAGACACGTCCAGAACTCTCTCCAGTGGGAACTACAAAGTCACTTCTGCTTTTTTTCCTTTTATGTTTAACCTCAATTGTCCCTCAAAGGGACAATTTGTCCTTTGGAGCAAAGCCCATTTCTGTCTAAGGACCTGGCTCTCATTGACTCCCTCTGCTTATCAAAGAGAGCATGAAGATGGTTGTTAACCTGCAGGAGTCTGTGGCACTGTGCAGTCCCTTACTGGAGGAAACTTCCCTCTGATGAGCATGGTACCAATAGGGATAATTTTTTTCTTTCTTCTATTTGCTGTCATGCAATCTAGCTCAAGGTATAAAAGACACATGTTTTTTTCCAGCTCAGCCTCAGGCACCTTTATTGTGGGATTTGGCATATTTTTTTCACACAGTTTCAATGGGACAGAATGCAGGTGCAGACATGCAGGTAACTCTTGACCTTATCATTAGGGACATGCTGCATGATTCTTAGCACCAGTGCATGGGAGTGTATGTGTGGTTATAGAATTCTTAATAAACAGACACTACAAAGATTAATTTTTTTGCTCCTTTTCACCTTATTTTGGAATCTTATTCTTTCTCTCTTGTAAAATGCCAGGAGAAAAATATTTCTCATTGGTTTAAAACCCCTTTAAATGTTTATTTCAAATCAATTCCAAATTTCTCTTCTTCTCCTCTTACCCCCTACTCTCCCTCCTGCCTCAGTTAGGCCACTGAGTTGAAAAAACTCACATTTTCTCAGTGCTACTTCACTGGCTACTATTATACATATACTCATCATTTAAGGCTTAAGTAGAAGTTGACTTATATGCATTCCTTGGGTATGGATTACACTCCGTATGGCTGCCAGAAACTTGCATTCATCTTATCAAGAGTATCATATGAACCATAAGGAGAGAACCGGCCATATATCCTTCTACTCACTGACTGAGGCTTGGGCCTGCCCATCTGCCATCTCTAAACCTGCAACCTCTGCTGCAGTTGAACTTTAACAAGTGCCTTTTATTCAAAGCTGATTCAGAGTGGACATGGGAGAAGAGTAAGGCTAGAAAACCACCACCAGTTTAGAGACAGATGTGCAGCTAATGATGTCACAGCTGGTAAAACATCAGGCTTAGGGGACTGATAATGGTGTACACGGCCTTTTCTTTCAGATCATATTTTGCTCAAGATGATAGCAGTTAACAGCAGAAAGTTACCATCTGAGATCCACTTGTGACATCTGGTAAATGAGTGATGTAATCTTACCTCCTTTTGGAACATGTCAAGGATGTGCAATGTTTGACCAGTGTTTTACCCTGCTGGTAACCTCAGCTGCCACGGTGAAAATACTTGACCATCAGGTGCCCCAGCACATGTAATTCTCTGTCCATCTGTTCCTGCAAAGGGACCAGGGTCGTGTTCACTGCAGCCATTTTAGGGTCTTGGGTTGGGTACCAGATCCCTTCTCAATGGAAGCTCTATTAGAGGGTGAGTAAGCCCATCAAGGGAAGGAACACGCCAGTCTGTCTTCAGGGATTACTGAAGAAGCTTTGAATGTCTTCAATTCATGCCAAGGGATCTCACAAAAGTATTTAAAACTTGGCGAGGTGTATCCAGGCCTTGGTCTCTAAGATTTCAAGATATTGGGACACAGGTACGGCCAGACTGCAAGTTCAGCAACAGAAGAAGGGTTTTTATAACCTATTTTAATATCACAAAAGCTCTTATTCATTGAGGATCCTATGCTCCAGTAAGAGCAACTTATATTTTCTTGATATTCTCCCTTTGTTCAGTCCTCTGCAAACCCAACTGTTCTTTGGACACAAAAATGAAAAAATCTCTCCAGGCTCTGACTTCGATGGTGTTAGAACTTCAGCTCTCTTGAGGAACAAAAATGAAATGGCCACACACAGACTAAAATGGTAACAAAGCAAATCAGCCAAAGCTCATCAGCATGTAACCAAGGCTGCATTGTTCTTCCCTTCCTCACTGCCAATAATTTTGGGGTCTAAAGATTTTCTGCTATAATTCATTTCCTGTGCCTAAGAAATTCTGTCCAGGATGCCAGAATATCTGAATGTCATAATTACTTCCACGGGCCCACTTGGCATAACTCATCGTTATCTGTTTAAGTTTCCAATTAAAACTCGCAGAGGAGAAGGTGATGCTGACATTGGTTTAGGACATCCCTAAAGTCAAGCAGAAGACAGCTTGGCAGGTTCCATCGGGATGACGCTGTCTTGATGTCAATGTGGCAGCCTCTATCAAAGCCCATCGCTGACTTGTAGAAACATTTCTGGCAGGGTTGTTGTTAGTTAATATTTATTTCTGCACAGCTGAGGCTTGGATTGGTTTTCCAGTGCCATTGAAGTGAAGGGGTAGGGGGAAATAAGTGTTTTAAAGTTTTCTAGAGCTGATCTCTGCATTATCAGCAATCCTCCTTAAAGATGCCCTTTCCCTGCAGCTATTCAGTATTTAGTTTCCATTCACAGGGCTCTTAAATTGAGTTAGCGATACAGCGTAATCCTGGAGCTATCCTGTCTCTAATCCTGTAACAATACATTTTGTCATTGCAAAAAATGGTCTCTCTTTTTTTTCCCCCCCTTTTTTTTTTCTTTTTTTTTATTTTTTTTTTCTGTTTGTCCCAAAGGCAAAGTCATGTCATGCTCCAGGAATGTGTCTGTTGCAGCCAAAAGAGGAAATCCAACTGACTAAAATGTTATCAGCAATTAACAAAATAGCTTAACTTTTTTTTTTTTCCAGCCTTTCAGAAAAAAAGAAAGTAAAACACCAGCTCAGACTAAGTCTGCATTTAGCTGCATTACACCCTGGTATACTGCCAATATTCTTTATAACGGAGATTTAGAAGTTAATAGTATCAGAGATTAGAAATTGGTGTCAGTTACAGAACCGCGCAAAGTGATTTCTTTGTTTTAAGACATAACAGCTGAAATGAATAAAATACATTTCTTTCTTATTTCATTTAGCTGTAGTTGCAGTTTTGGCATGCTGGCCAAATCTCTTTGTCCTGGTGAGATGTCCCCATTCCTTGTTCAAAGAACACCAGGAAGAATTTTTAAAAAGGAAATGGATATCATACTTTATCCTTGAAAAAAAAACACCAAAACCACCAGTCCCTCCTCCATCTCCTTTACATGTAGCTCAGAAAACTCTGCTTACAAAAATAAACAAACAAAAGGAAGCTTTTGGCCTGCCTCAGCACAAGAGCTGAACCTCCTCCTGACAGACTCACAGCTGCAGAAGTCTGGTGTCTCTGGGCTGCCCTTGAGCAGCCACGTTATATCCTCAGGGCTGGGACTCTTGCCTGCCAAAAACATCGCCACCGTCCTGGGATGCTTTTGTGGTATCAGATCTGGCCTCTGGTCTTCCCCATGTAAACATGGAGCTGAGCCTCACCTGACTGTCGGCAGGCACAGCTGAACATACCTGCTGCTCTAGCTGGGTTTGTAGAAAGAAATGTTAGCCATGACCCACATGCAATGGAAAGATTTGTGGCCACTCATGAAGAGAGCAGCAGGTCTCAAATGAGACATATCATAGAATCATCATAGAATGGTAGGGTTGGAAGGGAACTTTAGAGATCATCTGGTCCAACCCCCCTGCAGAAGCAGGTTCACCTAGATCAGGTGGCATAGGAATGGGTGGGTCTTGAAGAAACTTGTCACTTACTACAGCTACCTAAAAGGATGTAGCAAGGTGGAGATTGGTCTCTTCTGCCATGTTACAAACAAAAGGACAAGAGGAAACCACCTCAACTTGTGCCGGGGGAGGTTTAGGTTGCACATTAGGAAAAATGTCTTCACCAAAAGGGTTATCAAGCATTGGAGAGGCTGCCTGGGGGAGTGGTGGAGTCACTGTCCGTATTTAAAAGATGTGTAGATTGGGTTACTTAGAGATATGGTTTAGTGGTGGATGTGTCAGTGCTAGGGTAGCAGTTGGACTCAATGCTCTTAAAGGCCTTTTCCAACCTAAACAATTCTACAAGTATCTGCATAGGTATGTTTTCATGCTCTCCTATAGCACTTCACAGCTATGGCTAAAGACACGACATAAGAACCTTTAAAGTTGCCCCAAAGCTTTTAATTAAAGTTGCTGGGGTAAAGAAAAAATATCACAGAAAACCCATTGATTAGGTTCAATAGGGCCTTGTTTTTAAAAATGGAATTTGGGGCCCCAGAGTAGCCCTTTAAACTGATCTTTGTCAAATACCTCAGTGATTCAACTCATGCCATTCTGCATTGAGGATTTATTACAAACTTAATAAGTAATTTTAATGGACTGAGTGTGCACGTGTGTGTGTGTGTGTGTGTGCTCGTAAGGGATTATAGTTTTCCAACTGCTAATTTCCTTGCAAATTAAAATGTTAATATTCGACACACACTTGAAAGTCCCTCAGCAACAAACAAAAGTTAAGCTGAGTTGTTAGCACACAGAGAAAGTACAGAAAACTTGCCAACATCACCGATTTGAGTTTTATGTAACTAATAGCTTATAAACACTTAATGTGAATCTGTGCAAAAATGTGTTTCTGGGCTGAAACCACCTGCCACGTCCGGTCTTGAATGAATGCTACCTGCTGAGAATCAAATCTTTGACAAACACATGGGCAAACTGGATCTTAGTCCAGCAAAGTGCTGCCCAAAAGCAGAGTCCCGCCTCATTGACGACTGCAGGGTTTGGACCACAGATAAAAAGAAGTCCTTGCTGTAGCAGATGCAGCTGCAGTCCAGATATGAGTGTTTTTAGTGGCTGTTTAACAAGGGCTGTCTCTGATCAGGAAAGCATTCATTAACCACTCTTATTTGTTAGTCAGGAAGGGCAAGATAGCAAAATTCTTTTTATTTAGGAAAGACGGCAACAGTAATGTGTCATGTGAAATGTTACCCGTTGGTGAGCTCTTAATGGGCAAGTAAAGCTTGCTTTGTATGTTATAGTTTTGTGTTCAAAAAATGGCTAATCTTTAGGTGAGACACCACTGCACAAAATGTAACAGCTGTTGGAAGGCTGCTTGCACACATAGAATCGTTTTCATTGGAAAAGATCTTTAAGATTGTTGAGTCCAACCACTCACCTCACACTGCCAGGCCCATCACTAAACTAAACCATGTCCCTCAGCATCTCATCTACATGGCTTTTAAATATCTCCAGGGGTGGTGACTCTACCACCTCCCTGGGCAGCCTGTGCCAGTGCCTGGCAACTCTCTCAGTGAAAAAGCTCTTCCTAATGTCCAATCTAAACCTCTTCTGGTGCAACTTGAGGCCATGTCCCCTTGTCCTTCCTTTCTCTGGGGAGAAGAGACTGAAATCCACTTCACCACAAACTCTTTTCAGGTAGTTGTAGAGAGTAATCATGTCTCCTCTGAGCCTCTTCTTCTCCAGACTAAACCACCTCATCGCCCCCAGCCACTCCTCATCACATTTGTTCTCCAGAGCCTTCACCAGCTTTGTTTCCCATCTCTGGACATGCTCCAGCACCTCAATGTCCTTACTGTAGAGAGGGGCACAAAATTGAATATTCACACATGAGCAGCTTTACACAGGAGTAGTCATAGATGTGTGTGCAGGGACTGGCAAGACCTAGATTGTGCATGCACCAGTTGGACTCCCAGACCCAAGCAGGACCATCTTTTCTTTAGCAGATGCTCCAACAAGATGCAGGAGACCCTTTGGTGAAGATCCTTTGCAGAATATGCTTGTGGGTTTTCCTTGGGAACATATCTCATGCTAGCGTAGACCAGCAGGCGGAAGAGCATCATCATACCCTGTCATTTCCTACATCAGACCCATAATAGTGTTACCAGAAAGCTGCATTGGCTGGTAACATTAGGTGTTGGGCATGCTCTGGTTACTGATTAGATCCTGCTTTATGTTTGCATTATTCAGTAGGAAAACAAGCACTGTTTTTCACAGAGCAGTGCACAGCTTTTCTGGGAAGGTTATGAGCAAACTTTAGAGCTGAGCATGATCTTCAGTAGTGACAAAGGTACAGTGAGAGTAAACATGAATGAAACAGTATCTGACTTACAAACCTGTTTCGATAGAAAAGATGCTCCTCAGCTCCACTGTGGGACAATGCAGCCCCTGGCTATACCAAGGCACATAGGGCCCCACACAGCAAGCTTCTTTGTTTCTTGCCAAGGAAAACCTTTGGCTGCCCTGAGACAGGCTGCAACCTGGGATCCTCAGAGAGCAATTCGCTGCTAGCATTGGGAAGTGAGAGGCAGAAGGTGAGAATGTGGCAAAGGCTTAGAATCATTTAATCACAGAATGGTAGGGGTTGGAAGGGACCTTTAGAGATCATCTAGTCCAACCCCCCTGCAGAAGCAGGTCCACCTAGATCAGATCACACAGGAACATGTCCAGATGAGTCTTGAAGACCTCGAAGGAAGAAGCCTCCACACCCTCCCTGGGCAGCCTGTGCCAGGGCTCCCTCATCTCAACAGTGACACAGTTTTTTCCAAGTGAATTGCAGTGGGATAAAAGAAGAGAAGTTGGAACTTCTGGAAAGCGTCATCTCTGTCTTGAAGATGATATCAAATGGAGAAGTCATCTGGCTGGTGACGGGTGTACACCATGTGGGTCCACCCACATGAGAGCATTTTGCATCAGACCAGTACTATAGGAAAATGAAATGTAAGCTTATGATACGATGGCTCTAAACCCCTGAGTGATTGTCTGCCCTGTCTTTGCTCCTCATCAGTGCCTGGGATAGATGGAGGCACAGCCCAGAGTGGGAGAATTTTCTGTGCAGGTCAGAGGAAGGAATAGAAGGCCAAGAAGAGGGCCAAGAAGAAAGTAGGACTGTGGACCTGGACATAGGTTGACTTAAGTTTCTCCAGAAGCTCATCCCCCACTTAAACAAGAGAATAACCTTAGGGGCAGTCTCCTGACACCTGCTGCAGAATGAGATCTATCTAGGAAAGATCCTCTCTCTTCTTTGATCATTAACTATTTTATGCCGGTTTCAATTTTGTGCTACACTAGTACATGATTTAATTGCATGTGGCTATTACTGTGGTGGTTTGGCCCTGGCTGGGTGCCAGATGCTCAACAAGTTGTTATATTACTCTCTCTCCTAAATTGAGCAGAGGAAAGAGAAATATAATAAGATTGTGAGTCAAGATAAGGATACCCTGCCCCAATGTGGATCATTCACAAGGAGAACAGTCCATCAGCTACCGACTGCTCCAGCCTCAGTCCCTCACAGAATTACAAGTCCTGACAGCAAACCTGCTCTGAACCTGCTCTTGCCTGGGCTCCTCTCTCTCCATGGACTCCCAGGTCCTGCCAGGAGCTTGCTCCAGGGTGAACTTCCCACGCAGTCACAGCCTCCTTCAGGCATCCACCCGCTCTGGTGTGGGCTCCTCCACAGGCTGTGAGTAGATCTCTGCTCCCTCACAGCCTCCATGGGCTGCAGGGGCACAGCTGCCTCACCGTGGTCCTCACCACAGGGCACAGGGGAGTCTTTCTCCCAGGGCCTAAGCACCTTCCTCCTCCTCCTTCTCCACTGACAGTGTCTGCAGAGACGTTCTCACATTCTCACTCCCTGTTGCTGCTGCAGTTTAGCAACTGCCCAGCAACTTCTTCTTCTTCTCCAATATCTTAGTCACTAATTGGCCAGGCCTGGGTCAGCTGTGGGTCCACCTTACAATTGACTGACATTAGCCCTTTCAGCTACAGGGAAAGCTTCTGGCAGATCTTTATTTAAAGAAGGGGCTACCCTGTAGCACCCCCTGCTACCAAAACCTGGCCTAGATGAAACCACTACATTTACCAAAACAATAATTTCCCTGTCTGAAAAACGAGGTGTTTTTCTTCTTGGAATGAAATACCATGGAATTTAAACAGTTGGAGTTTTGTTCTGATTTGCAGTGGAAACAAGCTCAAATATGTCAAAATATGTCCAGAAATGGCAAATCCTTTTTTTTTTTTTTTTTTTTTTTTTAACCAGCTGTATTGCTAATGCTTGCTATTTCCCTGGAAATACCAAAAATATTTGTTGTGGTTTTTCAAGATCCAGCATATCTCGGTACAGAGAAAAAGTAAAAAGTGTATCCCACCCTTGTGAGTCCAAATTAAGAAAATCAAGGAACCTGACTTTTACATGCACATTAATAGTTAATCATTTCTGTGACAACCTCTTGGTTTTGCAAAGCTTGTTGCCTGATTTTTAAACATTTACAGTTCTTTTTTTTCTGAGTCACAGTACCCAGACAGCATCAATCAAGGGGAAGTCACAGGATTTGCTCAACAAAACCATCTTCCCCATAGGAACAAAGTGGTTATTGGTGAGCTTGTCAAACTACAAGGAGGCTGACAGTTATGTGGATGTTTTGCATTAAGTTGAAATCTTGGGTGCTATCTGATGAGAATTTCCTTCCTCATATTCCAGCCACCAAAACACCATTCTGCTCATTTTCTGGACTTTGCTCCAGTGATGTCATCTTCCTGGTAATTTTTAGGATGTTCTCTGAGATGATGCACAGCCCTCAAATGTCTCATATCATGGGCTTCATTTCCATTGCTTCATTGCATGTGGCACATGCAAGCTAGAGCCAAAAAAATAAGGGAAGAAAGGAGCTTATGTTGATTTTCCCACAATCAAGGGTGAACAAGATCTTTGGAAGGGCTTCAGAGCCTCATTTGATGTCTGAGATTCCAGAAGGAACGTGTGAGACAAGGTGAGGGTGACATTGAGGATGATAGAGCAATGAAACAGGCTACCCAGAGAGGTGGTAGAGTTTCCTTCCTTGGAGGTCTTCAAGACCCACCTGGACATGTTCCTGCATGATCTGATCTAGGTGAACCTGCTTCTGCTGGGGAGTTGGACTAGGTGATCTCTAAAGGTCCCTTCTAACCCTACCATTCTATGATTCTATGAGGGCTTGTATTCTCCCATTCGGAAGAGAGTGGGACTGGAGGTGGGAGAGGGACTGTGAAGAGTAGACAGTGTACAGATAACCAGCCTGCAGCAAAAACCTTGTCTTCTCTATCCAAGGCTTAAGAAAAGAGAGAGGATTGCATTCCCCTTTCTTGTGAAACCTTGCTCTGCTGCTGCAGGGAGACCTGGGGGCTTTGGCAAGAAGGCCACACTGCCTTGTCCCCAAGGTGTCAAAGAGGTCTGAGCTGAGATAAAGAGGAGAGAGGCTAAGGGGTGAGTGGACCCCACAGACCTCCTCATCCTTGCTGTCTCTCTTGTCTAAAGCTCCCAGCCTGGTTTTGCTTTGCTTCCCCAAGGCAGCATCCACACTTTGGGCAATTCTCCCAAGCAAGGAAAGCATCAAGTTGTCATCCAAGTAATTGTGCCATGGACTCATTTTTTAATATCCTTGGACTGCTCTATAAACTGAGGACTGAGTCCATAAGACTTTGTCAGATATTATGGCCAGCCTTATGGTAAGAGACCTGGCTTTCACTCACGAAAGGGGGAAAACACAACTTGAAGTAGTTTTTATGTCTGGGGCTTCAACACAGCATAAATTTGGGATTAGATGTATCAGGCAGTGCAAATGCATGGACTTGTAATGTGTCTGCTTGGGTCCCAACTAATCCCAACAGGTGCCATGCAGACATATTGCACATTAAAGATTTGTTGTGGGGATGAAGATAAAAATAGCAAGGGGCTGGTAGGAGGAAAAAAGAGCACATTTTAAAAGTGATTTTCTTCCACACAAAATAGCTGTACTTGATAACAAAATTATCTCCAGCACCAGAACCACGTGTGCTAGTTTTATGTATCTTCATATGGAGTTTGGAGGAGAGTCTCAAATATGCCGATCCAGCATTGTTGGATTTAAAGAAATTAATAAAAACAACTCCAAGCAGCTGGTTGAAACAATTATGCTTTTCACAGAAAGCCTTGCAGACTGCACAGAAAGTTATGAAAATAATCCTTTCAATTAGTGTGTGGTCAGTGCACCTGCAAAGGAGACTTGTCCAAGTAAAAGTATCAACTAGTGTCAATGAGAACAATTCATGAATTCATCAGGAGGGCCTTTTTCTATTACCACATTTACACAGATGTGAATCCCTGGGGTGCAGACACCAGAAGGGTAACCCTACTGTAATCCAAAGAGCATGAGAAACATGAGTTCAGATCAGGAAAGCTATTAATTTTTGTGTATATGAGACTTCAGCATCCTTTCCCCTCTTGCACACGCTGCATTTAATAATCATATCTATCTACCTTCCCTGCACTGCCCAGCTCTCCAGAAAGAAATAACATATTATTCCCAGTGAAAAATGACATCAGCTAAAGGACTCTGGAAGACCAAAGGGATTAACAGCTCTGTAATTTTATCACCTGTACCATAGCTGTAAATGAGTTCACCAAGAATAATACTCGTATTACAGTCCAGTTTTAACCTGGTGCTGGGTCTTTGGGTCATATTATATATTGCCCAACTGGTCATCACAGCAGAAGGATATTGGAGGTGGGAGGAGGCTAAGTTAATAAGTCGAAGAAAAGTATTGAAAGATTGGAAAATCTTGAAGCAAAAATAGCTGAGATGAAAGTGGATCTTGAGCGGAGTGTATGAAAGGTCTTCTTGGCCTTTTTCTTTTGCGAATATGTAAGGAACTCATATTTCTATAACAAGTAAAGCTTGCACCAAATCACAACAAGGCCAGAGATTTACTCTGCAAAATGAAGAAAACCGCCAAGTTTGTAGCTCAACAAACATATGTGAAGTTCTGAAACAGATTGTGATGTTTACCAGCAGCCTGTGGGCAGGGGACATTCATTATCTTAATTAAAGTATGAATTCATTGACTTCTTCCTTATCTGAGTGCAATATCCTAGTGGTTGCAGCACATAAAATAAAGGCCAGCAGGGTGTATGTTAAAAAGCCAAACCACAAAGGGATTGCTCTGCTATCAAAGACCTCTGCACACTTTGAACATTTAGATAAACAATGGTTTATCCAAATTGCTTCATCATTTTTTTTTCCCAGTGAAAGACACAAAACTGGCAGTAGTGAGGCTTAGTAAAAAAAGTGCTGTTCTTTACATTTGGCTACTCTTAGCACATTTTCCTTTCAATTTTTAATGGGTAACCAATAAAAATGCCCATTGGTATGACATGATACATGTTTCCTCATGGCCTATTTTTGTAGTCCATGCAAAAAAAAGAAAAGAAGACAAAAAGAATAGATGCATTTAATTGCAATGTATTCTCTGTTGGACACTCAGACCAGCAAGAAAGCCGCAACCAGCCGTAACACCCATGATTGAGCTGTACCGTGGGATTTGCTGCACTGTAAATACAGGAGCCAAGGAAACTCCAGAGCTGCTAGATGTCAATGACACCCCTGATATTGGAAAATCAACTCCATCTCCACCTCCAGGAAGGGGGCTGGGATGCAGCTGGACGCCACTGTCCATTAGTGAGCAGCGTGTGTGCTAGCTGAAGGGGAGGCAAAAGGAATAGGGAAGCCATGAGTCTCTTTGGAGCTGTTAAATGATAGGTAGAAAAGACTGGACAACATGGTGGAGCAAATCTCTCTTTCACGACTCCGGGGAAGTTAATGTGTCTTCCTCAGCATGGAGGAGACTGGACTTTAGTATCTGCTCGTCAAACTGAGAAAATAAGATAATAAAGCTTTGTCTCTCTCAACCTGGAAAGCATTTTACCTTCAGTCAGTAGGATTCAGGAGTGTTAATGAGGGCAGGGTTCGGTCCAGGGGTTTTATTTCCCCACTTGTCTTTTGCTGGAAAAGAGGCTGAGTTTCACAGTGTTTTGTCCCTGGAGAAGTCATTTGCACCTGTGCAACGTGTAGGCAGCCCTGCCAAATCTCAGGGAGAAGTGTCTGCGATGCCAAATGGGCCTTGCAGATTCCTTATTTAGCAATCACATCTTCACACATGTTTCCTTCTCCCTAACGTCTCCGTTGAGCTCATCTGAACGGGGCGCTTCGCGGCATTCGAAAGAGGTTTTGCACTACCACAGATGCAACCGCTGAGAGCGGAACTCACCAGAGGAGACAAAGCACAGCATTTGCTCCAAATTTAAGCTGGCCAGCAGCTTCTCCTGGATCTCAACAAAAGATGAGATGCAAGGGATTTAACCTGTCCTCCTCTTGCCCCAAGACTGCTGTTAAGACTCAGGCCATGAGGGAAGCAGTGAGTGCTTCCAGACTGTTAATCAAGGCGTGTTTACACATTTGGAAACTAGAGATAAAGGTCCTTGGAAATCCAAATCTTCACATTTCTAGGCCCAATTCCATGTTGTTTAGTCCCTGGAGCATTTGCTTACATCTGTGCAGAGCCCTACCCTTTAGCAGCCCAACTGCCTGGGTGTGAATGGCTGCAGGGGAGCCTTCGCAAGGCACTGGACCCTCTGTACCCCCGCCAAGAGGAGCACAGGACATGTGAACTGAAAGAGCTGCTCCAAACATGACCTCCTTTCATCGCCCTTTTCCAGCCATCTCGGAAAGATGACCACTGGGCTGACATAGCTTTACAGATGGTTGGAAGGGGTTGTTTTTTTTTTTTTTACCTTTGAAATCTACACTTTTCCAGAGGAGATTCAACAGATTTTTTAAATATGTCATTGAAGTTCATAGAATCATAGAA